>KZ538040.1:105332-165157 GCA_000934665.2 Catajapyx aquilonaris | reverse complement strand
AGGGGGGGGGGGGCGAATCCTAAAAATTGCTCTCAGGTTGGGCGAGAATGTGTCCTATTTCTTTTTTGAGGGGGGCGCTAGATCTTCTCATTGAGATTCCGCACAGGATGGCAAACTGACTCCTGCCGGGAAGCTGGTTAAGCGTTGATGGAGTTAGCTCGACGCGTATCCCTGGTAGCTTGAAAGCCTTTTGTACTCCTTTTTGCTGGATGGGACACTTGAGGTTTCCCCAAGTGGGGATCATTTGCCCGCGTCGCCATGCTCTGCCTGACTTGAAGGTTTGAAGAAGAAGAAGAAGAAAAAAAAGCTTTGGGGCTTCAACGCGACTTAATTCCATTCCTTGACCTCTAGTGGCACATTAGGTTTCACTTACAGTAAGTGCAATTTGCGCTATATGTGATTTTTTTTACGAGCGCACCCTAGTCCGCAAGTTTGCGCAGTGCGCACTGCTGGAATTATCAATGATTGTTGGTAAAAGGATGTGACGTACTGTATGATAACTTTTCATGAAACGTAGGCTAATCATACGTCACGTCCCTTTCTGAAAGCTGTTGTGCAGTGGTGGAAATTAATGGATAGGCGCAAGTATCGCCGCCTGGCAGAGTCTTTCCTTCACATGAAGCAGCTTCATGTAAAGAAAAAGCTGCGCCAGGAGGCAATACTTATGCTTCTCCATTAATTTCCACTATTGTACCTATATCTGTATGGTGGATGTAGCCTACCGGTATGCCAATATTTCCAACGCTACGCTTGGCGAAACAAAGTAGCTGAAGTTTGCGACGTTGTTGCCCGCACAACAGAGGAGCTCGCGAGTGAAGGTGCGCACTCTTAAAAAAAATCCATTTATAGCACATTTCCTGCCATTTATTTCCGTCGCCTATTCACTTTTCATGTGCATTCAATTCAATAAAAATTAACAAGTGACGCCGATTTCAATTGCAAATGATGAATTGAATAGGGCCAATCACAGCTTTGCACCATCTCCAGCTTCAGAAGATTGTGTGCAACATTGCACGTATTGAAGCTCGAATTTTCTCTCTCTCTCTAAAAAAAAGCAACAAAATCCTTCAAACGAACAAAAATCCACTCTATGGGACTGAAATCGAATTGTTGCGGCTAGCAATAGCTATATAGGAGATATAAAAAAAATCGGTTCGTTCCAGTCTTTGGTCTAAAACAATCTCTTCCAGGCAAGAAAGCAGACATGAAAAGACTTGGGCGGGGAGGGATATTTGAAGACTAGTCATTGTGTCCCCCCCCTTCCTTTCTAGTCACTCAATCAAACGGCAAAATGGCATGTCTTAATCTCCGCGAAAGGGGATTATTCCTCAACAAGAGAAGGGACCAAGGAAATGGAATTCCCTTGTCACTTCCTTGAAGAAAAAAAAGCGCTGATTTTTTCTTCTTCTATCCTCTTTCTCTATAGGTGAAAAAAAAGAGAGAAGAGGAAAAGAAGGCCCGATGCTTAGCGCCATCTTTGCTTTTTGTCGCCTGCACCAAACTCTCGGAAATGGCTTGTAGATCCTCGTTTGGTCCGCCTTTTGTATCCCATTCTCCTTCTCTTTTATGGACTTCCGCCAGGGACGTTTTTCATACGAATGGGCAGCATTTGTGCAAAAACGATTCGCTAAATCAAAAGAAAGAAGGAGTGCAAGGGGTGTGGGGGAGGTCGACCCTGTTTCAAGACTAGACAACACGTCATCCTGGGCCCTGTTAAATTTTTTACGTCCTCCGGTTCTTCTGAATAGTTAGGGTGTGGCCATGGATTCTTTTTTTGGCGTCATGTGACTGCCAGATGATTGATTGGACGTGCGTGACGTATCCGCGGTCAATGTGACGTAAATGACCAGGACAATTAGCCTCGTATTATCGACACGAAACAGTCATCAAATCGATGTGTCTCGAGGAGATTGTGAGGCAAAAATGATAGCATAATTCCCCTAAACCAATAAATAAATAAATAAATAAATAAATAATTTGGCCCACTACAAAGGTGAAAAGCATTTGTAACTATTTTTACTGTCATGCAGAGCAATATTATGAGCTAAAGTGCATGTAACAAGTATAATTATTATTGCGTAGGCTACTTGTTTTATTTTATTTTCTCCATGAAGTCTAGACTTTTATTTATTCATATTGACTTATGTTTGTTACATAAAGGTATGTTATTATTTTATTAATTCATTCAATCAATCAATTGGTAATTTTCTTACGTGCTTATTTATTCCATTATTTACTTGTTATTATTACTTTATTTTACGTACTTATTTATGGTACTTATTCTATTATGATTTTATTTATTAGCGTACTCATTTATTTGCCATGTTTATTTTTTTGATTGCTGTACGGGTACACCTTTTCAAAAGTGAAGATGAAGGCTACATATTTTAAAAGGGGTGTTCGAGGTAGTGTGACAGTACATGACACCCATATCCATTAAATGACGTAATTTATAACCCATCGTTTCCTCCTCAAATTGCTCGTTATCTATGCTTACACCTGCTTTTCACATAATTCCATTCGAGGAAGCCCGAACTTCCAATATGGAAATCCCGTGACTGTAAATGGGTGGTGGTGGGTCCAGAACTTATTAAAACCCTTTCTTTTTATTTTCTTTTTTGTTTCCACCTGACAACCTTAAGAACGGGGGGTTTGACTAGAGTAGGATCGTTATCTCGACACGTGAAGGAAAAGGTACGTAATTATCCTGGAAGTATTGGCAGGGACTGGGGCGCTTCAGAAGCAAAGTCAGTGGCCAGGTGGGCCAAATCCCCTGAAGATTTTCGGGTGAGATAGAGTCTCCCCGATTGAGAGAGCCTCATAACCAAAGGAGGTGACCAATAGAAGTGGAGGGGCCTCAAAAATTCGCCATCACGAAACCTCCGGTTGAGTCACTTACTTTACCCCAAGATTCAACCCTTCCTTATGTACCCTGCTGTCCCGCCTATTCCATCAGATAAATCAGAGAGAAGGGATCGAACACACCATTAACTGTTACCAACTTTTGCAAAACTTGTAAGCACCAGTGGCGGATATTTTTCGACGATAACAGACTAAAGTGAAAGTGGTCATCGTATTTCCCCAGACCAGGTCAAGAAACGAGCACGAAATATTGGATATTTCCAGTAGGAAAATGCTGGGTTGGTCTGCATTGTAGGAGGCCGCCATGTTTAGTCCAGACTGGACATGATCTTTGAAAAGTAGGGTATTATATTTGCACTGTACATTTTATTGCCTCTAAATGCTTAAAAGTTCAAGTAGACAGAATGGACGTTCCCGGTACGAAAATAGAGGGTTAAAATGCCTTAAATAGGAATCCGCCATTTTTAGTCCGTCAAAAATGGACATTCACTTTCAGTAATACTTTATTGGCATTTTTGTCCAGATAAGTTCGATTTTATCCTAATGTTAAGACACTTGTAAATTAACAGCATTTATTAGCGTACAGTAGGTGAACCTTTCCAGTAAAAAATGCAGGGCTATCCCCAACAGAAGGCGGCCATTTCCGATCCATTTTCCAGAACTGCGTCCATTTTCCTAATAAACAAGGAAATAACGAAACACGCGCTGCATTGACGACCATTTTATAACCCCCTCTAAGTTATAAGTTAATCACATTTGGGGAGTATTTGACTGCCAAACTCTGGGGCTGTTTAATTGCCCCTCGCACAGTCCTTCATGTAGACAAGCCTGGCCAATCCTCTTAGCACGAAGGGGTGATATTCCTCAAGATTCATGAGTCCGGTGACTATTTCCTAATTGAGGCCATTAAGTGAGCATAACTTTCCCAGTTGTTTCGTGACTTCAGAAACGGCCTCAGAAAAGCCCGTTTACTACCACTTTAATACCAAGAGACCGGGAGGAGTTTCTCCACCCCCCTCCAACCTCCCAAACCTATAGCGGACTCTTAAATGACAAATTGGTCGAGGTGGATGTAAACCAGGCGAAGGAGGGAAAACCGAGAGGCAATTACCGCCATTTAGCTGATGTGCAAAAGTTTTTGCATCTTCTCTCTTCCACGTTCCCCCTTCGAGGAAAACTATTCGGCTCCAATCCCTGCAAATGCAAGATTACTTCTAAACGAGAGAGAGAGAAAAAAAGATTAACATTCAGAGCCTCACAGGATGAGGATCAATTTCGAATGTTTCATAACAATTTGCACAATCTAGATTGGACGTCAAGAAAAGCAATTTTTCTGGACTAAAAATGGCGGACATCTTGGACCAACAATGGCGACAATGCCAACTGTGCACATTTCAACTGGAAATTTCCTGAACGTGCTCAGTGGCCCATTTTATTTATCACTACCTCTCAAGTAACAATATATTTGCACAATCAATACTATTGGTTGGACGTCAAGAGAATACTGTAGTCGAAGGACATTTTACTTGAGAGGTGGATGAAGAAAATGGGGGCACTGAGCACGTACAGGAAATTTCCAGTTGAAATGTGGCAGAGTTGGCATGCCCTGCAGGAGATCGACATGTTTGGTCCAACAAAAAAGGAGCCATTTTTGCTGGACCAAACATGGCGCAGGGTATATGCCAACCCTGGACATTTCAACTGGAAATTTCCTGTACGTGCTCAGTGCCCCCATTTTCTTCATACACCACTCTCAAGTAAAATGCCCTTCGACTATAGTATTCTCCAGAGCTTTCCGTCCGATCGATTTAGGCCCATATTTTAATAAAATTACAAGCCTAGCAGCTTGAGCCCCAGACAACATTAAAAATTCCATTTTCTCCCAACCGATTTTTTCTCTCACCACAACCCTCATTAGAACCAGCTTACCCTCAAAATATGTTCCCAAAAAACAGGACCGCTGCAGTGAGGGGGGACACAAGTCATTTGGCACACTTGTCCTCTTATACAAGCTGCAATATCTTAGTAATTCAGAAGGGGAAGGAAAAGATATACAGGGTGGTCCATATAGTTTGTCTCAATAATCAGTTTGAAGCAACACTTGGTATACTTGGAGAGTGTACCACACTCCAATATGTGCTTTTTGAAAAATCCGGTGGTTAGAGTCCTTCGTCGCCATAAGGACCAAGAGTGGGACGGAATTTAGCTGCGGTTTTTGGATTGCTATACACGGTCGCAAAATTCCCTTTGATGTCGGACAGAAACTCGAGGAGACTTGCTGCAAACTCACCCCCCTCCTCCTCTCCCTCCCTCAGTCCTGTTTACAGCTACCTGGACACTTTGAAACTTTACGAGCCGGGCGTGAAGTTTTGTAAGGACGGTTACTGAATAGCGTGGGTTAATTACGGGACGGTGTCAAGTGGGCGGAAAATTGCGAGCCGACAAAGTTGCGAATTTGCTCACTACCCCCTCTCTCTCACCATCAGCACACATACACACACACACCCTGCCAGACTTGTTTCGCAAACTGACACGCCTTTCAAAATACACCCAGGATGTGGCTTACTGTCATTACTGGTTTGCAAATCTGTCAATTTAAAAGTTGGACAGAAATGAACGCAATAGCTGCTTTTTTAAAAAAAGTCGCAGGTGGTGTTAAGTTACACATTTTGACAGTGCAAAATTTAGCAAAAAATTTTTGACGAAGTGTCCCACCAAACTAGATCATAAAATTAATTAGAAATAGACTATTAACAGCGAATTTTAAAAATGCGGATTTTGACAATTATTTCAACAACTCAATTGCAAAACCTTTCAAAATCAACTTAATATTTAAATTACAACTGAACATTTTGCTGCAAAAAACTAGCTTGATCCGATTAAATTTGTTATATTTATTTATTCCACAGGTTAATGTAGAGAAAATCGCAACTTTGGATCTGAACTAATTGTGAAAAATTCTCTCAACTCTTAAAATTTTCTTAGTGGTTTCCACTCAATTTGACTGATTTTTCAATATTTCTTCTACAACCTCTATTGATTCCCACTATTTTTTGAGTGGGAACCAGTGAGATATTTTCAATAGAACTTAGTGATAATTTAACTCAATTCGAGTTAAAGTACATCTTTTTTGCGGAGTGAAATTCACTGAAACATATCATTTCAAGAAAGTGCTCATTTTTGAGTGAAGTTTTCACTCTGAATATTTTAGAGGGTGTACAATTTCTTGCACAAACTTTTACACTAGGAGGTACTACTTGTAGACAGCTTCAATGGAGCATCGAAAAATACACACATGTTTGCAACACATAAGTTGAGTCTCCAGCACTGCCACGGTGACATTTACTGCACCTCCTTTCCTTATAACTCAAATTTTTTTGGGAGCAAAAATAGACCGTGGCCTCCCCAATTTTGGAACCGAATAATTACACGGCACTGGTTGCATACGTGCAATAATAACTAGACGAATCATGCAGAAAAGGCGCCTTGCAGGGCGGTATTAATTAGCCAAAACTCATCCGAAAATGTGCTGTTGACATTTTCTTACCCACGCCATAGGATAATTAGCATGACACGACAGCGTCATTACTGGAAGCAATTAGGTTCACGGACCTAAAAAGGTTGGGGCTCCTTATTAGCGCAAGAAACTCCAGTTAAAATTGTAAAAAAAACTGGGAAGGACTCACCCACCTCCTTATTACCACCTTCTCAAGCGACTGATTACTCTGCAACTAATTACCGGAGACACAAATATGCCTATACTTTTTGAGGTCAACACGTGCCTTTAAAACTGGCTTCCTCCTATAAAAAAAATCACTGCATTCTGGATATCTTCTACAAAAAAAAAATATTAAAGTGGTTTTTTCCAATATTTTTTTCCCATTAAAAGTTGGGTGCACTTGGCCTATACTGAGCATTAATCAAGCTAAAGTGGAACTTGACAAATGCACCCTTTTCCTCAAAGTGCAACTTGTCGACATGTGTGAAATAAAGGACGTGACTAAAGCAACTCTTGGAGATAAACAAGCAAGCAGCTGGCTTCACACAAAAAATATTCCGTTTCATTAGCTGCAAGTCACACATACAAGGGAAGACAACAATTAATATCTTACCATTAGAAAGAGAAAAAAAACCCTGACTTTATTCTACAGCCGTGCTTAGAACCCGTGTTTTAACACCGGGGTACTATTAATCACAGAAAAAAAGGAGATGAAGAAATGAGGAAAAAGCGATTTGTTGGCCGAGCAATATTAATGGGGCAGTTTCTTTTCCAGCTTTTAATGAAGGACGGTGCCCCCTTAGGCTCTCCAAAAAAATGACAAAAATTACGTCCGATGACACATTTCCTTTGTATCCGAGTCGCAGCAGGATATCAACGTTTTCTTTCAGTGTTTTTTTTTCGGTCCTGCAACTGCTGGAGGTGTACGCTGCGGATGACGTCCATTAAAAGGAAAAGGGTAAGGACGAAAGAGAGAGAGAAAAAGAAGAAGTGGGGGGATATATCGTTAAGGCGTCTCCTGCAAGCTGCCTTTGGCGTGAAAATGAGTTATGAAACAAATCTCGTCCGGTAGAACCTGTTGGAGAGAAAAATCCTCCTTCTCTTCATGAGTCTTGTACTGCAGCGGCGGTGACAAAACAATGGCTTCAGGAAGGTAATCCACCGCGATTCAACATCTCTTTCACATGGGAAATGCGCCCCGTACGAAAGGATCCCTTCCAGGATTCATCTTGTTGCGTAGAACGATAAATTTTTAGTGGAAGTTCTTCCTAATAATTTTACACTAAAAAGTGAAACTCATTTATTCTTTCATTTAATTATGTATTCATTCATTAATAGTATATTCACTCATGATTCATTCATTCATGTACTCACTCACTCATTCTTTCCTCCATTCAACCATTCATGCATTTATTTATTTGAAGTGTATTGACTTTGCAGTTAGTACCTGTCCATTCGCAGTTCCAACTGAAATTCTGGAGTCCAAATGGCACAACCTTCCAGCGTATGTTTACAAAAGAGCCATTTAGCTGAAAAGGGTTTACACACTCGCAAATTTGCGTTTTGTACTCGTTTCCACCCCCACCGCACCCCCACCCCGCGTTTATTTTGCGCCTGCAAAGTTTCCACTTCATTCGCGATTACATTAGCACTAATACCCGCACTTTCCCCCCACGTTTCCCTTAACCCGAAGTATTAATACTTTTTTTTTGAGGGGTGGGGGGGGGGACAATTCGCCAAAATCCAATTACTGAAGCAAAGCTACACAACCGAGACCTATATATGCCTCGGCCCCTCTCTCTTGGAGTCAGGACATGTGTAAATCCGGCATTTGCATGTAATAAATTTTCAGCTTGCGGGGAGGGGGGGCATTTAGGTGGCCTGATTGAATTAGCCGGAAGGACAAATCTCCCGGGAGCCATGTTGGTGTTGTGGGGATTCCGCTAAGAGTTGCCCGCCAATTCCTCTTCTGGGAGCTGGGTATATAGAGGGGGGAGAGCCGGAGAGAGAATCCGGAGAAAAAAAAAAAAGTCCGGGATTGTACGAGGGAAAATCCCTTGCCTTCTGGTGGCAACCGTGGAACTCGGCCAATTTTGCCAATTATAATCTTGCAAGTCCATTCTTTGCGGATTACCAGCCGGGACTTAACCGGATTACGCGGGGAAGTCCTGAACGTAAAACCCCCACGCAGATCCGTAACAATCCCTCGGTGTTGAAAATGCCCTGCAGTTACAGCTGCAATTACAGTAAACCGACGCACTAATTGCTATAGTAAAATACCACAATTTTTATACTGTAGTTGAATTTTCTTACGAGCGCAACCGAGTGCGCACCACAGTTCGCGCAGCTTGCAGGGTTGGCATTATCAATGATCTGGTAAGCTCTCTGCAGCCCCCGGACACTTCCCCTACAATATTATCTTATCGCCTGCCGGGGCATTTTGCATGAGGTGCTCACCTGAGAGCGCCATGAGACCATTCAGTGCGCTATTATGTGGCGATCCTACCGGACTACGCTGAACTTTATAGGTACAAAAGGGAAGCGGCTTCTCTTCTACCTTAGTTCAGCGTAGTCCGGTAGGGTCGCCACATAATAGCGCAATGAAAAGCTGTCTCATGGCGCTCTCAAGTGAGCACCTCATGCATGCGATAAGAGGGAGTGTCCAGACCTTATTAGTATTCTAAGACCATGGCTCTCTGTATATGGTGGGTGCACTTGTAAATAAGCGCTGCACTTATTTCCAACGTTACCATTGGAGGGGAGAACAATATGGCCGACGTTTGCGACGTTGCCAAGGCTCTATGTGTTGGGCTGCTCCATATTTTAGCGATTTCTTGTTCTTTTGCATGTAATCCCGTGGGCTTTTGTATATTCATCTATGTACTGTACGTGTTTATTTAGGAAATATTTGGCCCCTGGGGAGTAACTCTGGCAACGTTGCTGTCAGAACAATGGAGCTGCCCGAATGTGGGTGCGCACTCGGTTGAGTTTGTAAAAAAAAATCATATGTATACATATACTTTTCGAACGTACAGTAAATAATTATTTTATCTGTAACCTGCGTAAGATTACACGATATAAGTAACGTAATATGTTTATTATTAATTACCCTAAGTGCATTGAGCGTAACTCTTAAAACTAACTGAGCATGACCACACACCAACCAATCTTTATCAAGCCATCTGAGCAGGCCAGCTAATTTCTATCAACGTTTGGAGGCGAGTCCACACACACACGTACATTGCACACGTACACGCAAAAAAAATCGGTAGAAAAGTGGACTTGTCAGGAAGTATACATTACGCACCGGTTAAGAAATGGTCGAAGCGATAAACTTCACGCGAGATAAGAATTTTTGGAGGTCGGTTGAAATTAATACGGACCGCCGAGTGGTGAAGTCAGACGCCCATTTGGAAGGTTCCAAAGGAGCTATGGGGGCCCCTGTTGGCGACGGTGCTGCTGAAACAAGGCCTGCCCATTTGTCAAAAGCAGTGATCTATTTCACAGATCGGACATGCGCGCATAATGGAAGGCCTCGTGTGACACTGATTGATGGGTAAGGAGGGGGTCGTAGAAGCAAGAATAGCCCGCACACAATGATCTGTGATCATGAACTTGAAGCTTACTTTGGGTGTCGTGTCTGAGGACAATTTGCGAGACATCAGATTTTTATATTGCAATTAACACTAGGAGATGATGAAGTGCTCCCCAGTAGTGTTGTACAGACTAGTTTCTGTCCACTGTGACTCATCACCAACGTGTGCCACCTATTATGCGATTCACGAGTCCTGGCCTGTTAGGCTCCTCCCCCGTCCTCCGCCCCCTGAAGGCGAGGTTGCCACGTCCGCGTCCGCCATGGCCTCACACGCCTGCCAGGAGGATGGGGGAGAGCACTTGGCAGCAGTGGATCGCATTGGGGGGAGACAACAAGGCCTGGAAATACAACGAACCACCTATCCCTTGTTGAGACCGAACCCCGAACCAATGGCTCCTACTCGCGAGAATCACGAGCATTCCAGGTCTGATTTCTTCCGCCGCTGACGTTGGGAGGAGGTGGGTGGAGCCTAACAGGCCAGGACTCGTGAATCGCATAATAGTAGTGACATTTCCGACTACATTCAAGTACTTCCCTTAGATTTGACGTGACTTTTCAGACCATCAAATGAACTGTTCTGAATTCCCCATGCGAATTCCATTTGGACAAAAAAAAAAATTGGACAAGAACTTGTTCATCATCAGTCGTCAAGGCGACCAAGTCCTTCCACAGAAAAGATGTTCACGGCCTCAACAATGCAGTCCTCTTGTACTCCTCAGCCCTTATCCCCACAAAGCTCCTGATGAGGACTTGTGTCCGGCCATGGTCCCAGGAGGACCACCTGTCAATTATCAGGGAAATGGGGGGAGGTGATTCAGTCAGGGAACGGATTTTGGGTAGGTTCCCTTTGGCACATGATGATGAGGGGCTTTTCAGGCGCCTCTTCGTATGGGATTATCCCTCAGGACATTGCATATAGGACTGGACCCTTCTATTGCTCCTTATGGCGCTCTAGAAAAGGCGCCATAAGCCGACTTGTGACTCTCTCTCCTAAAAATTGGTTCCAGTTTTGGCCTATAGCGTAAGTGCCATTTGTTTGCTCGAAATTATACATATGGCACGCGGTTTTATGATTGAATCAACAGGATCAGCTCGGGTCAGCGGGAACTCTATTTTCATAAATCGCTGCGCTAAATAATAGCCACTGTGGTATTGTCAATAATCAAAGGCGTTAATCCCATACATACAGCGCTATTTGTTCAACATATAATGCAGGCTATACACTATGCAAAGTGTGTGGAGGAATTGCCAGTGGGTGGAAACGAGATATAGAATATTGGTTTGAGTCTGCTGTGACGCTGTCCGGGGTGAGTCATCAGATAGGTGCATATACGGAAGTAAACAAGATTAGCAAATCATGCGAGAGTGATTCGAGTAGATATTTCTCAAATTCAAGTTGGACAACAATGACATAGAATGTTGTCAGTCTCATTTCCAGTTGCTAAGTCACCTTAGAAAAATCATTTTTAAACCATGTAGATTTGATCCTGGAGGATAGACCGGTTGACCTTTGAATCTATTTAGGTCCATTAAATTCGAATCCGAAAACCGTTCGTCGCTATCTCTTGCTGCTTGGGCCCTGATACCTGTCCACAGACCCGTTCAAATACTTTTTCCGATGATAAAAAGTCTAAAGTGAATTCCGGGGTGTTCGTGGCATAGGCAAAGCCACCATAACGTTCGTTGGACTGCGACGAACTTGACATGAGCCTGAGAGTAGCAGGCTCGCCATCTACGTGAGGAATATGGTACTACACGAACAGCTCGTTCCCCCTTTCATCTTCCAAATCCCTCCAGGTTCTAAATCAAGCCCGATCCCAAATTGGGCGCCAAAATAAAGCTCCGCTCGTCGCCTGGAGGCCTATGGAACACCCCAAGTAACCGGAGCAGGTTAGCACTCCCGAATGTTTGTACATCCCCTGAAATTCCCAGAGAGCTCCCACTCGACGAGACGCCAAAATAAAATGCTACTCGCATTCTGAGGGTGCTGCCCCCCCCCTGGAGGACTTAGGCACGTACCACAGTACGGCAGCCATTAAGCCACGTGGAGCAAGTGTACCACGCTGTCTGGAAATCGGAGCTTTCAAAAACCCTCCAGCCACCCTCTAAGATGAGGATTAATCAGAGCAATTTGCGCAACTTGGAGGGGAAGAAAATTTGGGCGTGATCAGACTGACAAGTGTTTCCCCTTCCCCTCCGAAAAACCCCGCCATTTTTTTTTTGAGTCAGCCATATCAAACCCGGTGGCCAGATTTAGTCACTAATTCGGTTAAACCGTGACTAATGTCATTCTCCTCCTTTTCTAATCTGGAGGGCACAATTTTCGCACACAAAAGGGGAGTGTGAATTGCCAAGGGCGGCCATTTTAACCCTCGTTAAATCGGGGGGAACGGTTTTTTTTTCTTCTTAGGGCTGGGCGATGATCCCGGGCCCAGATGGCAAGATTTGAAGGAAGAATGAATGGGACGAACTTTCAAGATGGGAAGCAGCAGCAGCAGCCTTGAACTATGGCCCCCAGTCTTGAGGTCATCCATTTACGAGCCAAACTTCAATGGATAGATGAATTTTTAACGAGTTCAGCTTGCACGGTTAGCATTACCCACTGATATCTGCTGGTTAGACTGGATGTCTCTGCACTTATTTCCAACGCTACGATTGAGGCGGATTTATGTGACAAAATGGCCGCCACGTTGCCACTACTCAATTTTTCAAATATCATATTCCCACCTTTTTTATAAAAAAAAGTAAACAAGATTGGCAAATCACGCCTGTGTGATTCGAGTAGACGTTTTCGCATTGCCAAGTAACCTAAGGAAAATAATTTATAAATCATGTAGACTGGAAGTTGACCAAAAAACCTATTTAGGATCCGCTGAATCCGAATTCGAAAACCGTTTGTCGCTGTCTTTAGCGGTTTATGCCCTGATACCTGTCCACAGACGGACGGACGGACAGCGCCGTTCTATGAGACCTTCATTGAGGAGAAAAGTCTAAAACGACAAATTTACTCAATATTTTTCCATCGTTTCAGTTGAAAATTTCTCTCTCTCTCTAACTACACATTTTTGAGACTGGCGTGACGGAACGTGACATTCAGTGTGACGTGCCCCCATTTTTCTTCATCCGTTTCAATTTCCACGTCATTCCAGCAACTTTCACAGACAAGGGGGGAATCCAGAGTGATGGCCGAGGGGGGTTTCTTCCAAACGAACGAACATAATGAAATTATCCTCCCCGGATTAAAAGCCGTCCTGAGCAGAGAGTCTTTGCTGGGATAGGGAGGGCGAGGGACCCCCCCTCCCCCCCCCCAAAAAAAAGAGAGTTATGGAACGTGGACTTTGACGTTATGACTAAATTGCCCTTTTCGATCGTGTCGTCCCCTTCTCTCCATATACTTAAAAGAAGGGGGGGGGGGGGACGATAAGTGTGGATAGGACATGACACTACAAAACTATTCCTTTCCGAGCCAGAGAGGAATTCTTCGTCGAATTGAAACATCCGCCAGAATGATGTAGATGGCATGGGAGAGAAAATCCGGAAGAAAAGAAACATTCCTTCCTCTGCTGGAGTCTGGAGAAAACTTGTGATTCTGCTGCTGGAATCCTTCCAGAGATATGAATTTATAACCTCCCATTGCAAACGCCCCTGTTTTGGAACCATACACTGGGTGGTTCATGGCTCAAGTAGGATATGGCAATGGACAAATTCGAAGCTTTTTTTTCAATATCAACTTGGCACACCCTGTAGTTCTAGGGGCATGGAAGGGGTGCTTTACCACCATCAAAAGCGTTCTGGTCCTGTCAACATTAGGGCCGTTTCTTAGTTTGGAAAGGCAGCAAAAAAAACTGAAGGTTGTTGGCGGCCAATTTCTTCGTGGGCTTGGCAATTCCACGTCGCCTGGAAACACTTTCGTCTTGCTTTAAGACCAGGAAGGTGGTCGCGTGTACTGTTTTTTTCTACACACTAGGTGCTTCAACACTACACAAAAATTCTGGAACGCTAATTTTTTCGACGCAATTTGCACAACATTCTCCACCTCGTTCAAATCCTACATTGTTGACACCTCAACAGGAATGAGGTACTAGCCATAGTTTTTTTAGCCAGTAACAATCAGCATGCTCCAAAATGAGCAGGTGTTTGTCAACATGGCGGAAAAACTCGATTTTGGCAAGATGACGACAGTTGGAGTTTTAGCTACAAATTTTTGGAGCGTACATCATCCTAAGAAGGATTACAATAGAACGAGTAGAATAAGTCGTAATATTTGTACTCACCCTCCTCTGCTGGTTCCGCCCCGTATATCTTCACAGCTTCCCTCTCGGCTGCGAAAAAGAGGAAACAAAGCAACAAATCATCATTATGCACAAAAATCCGATTCAGCTCTTCCTCTACTTGATATATTCGTCCGAGGGGTGGTGCAAAGCCTTTATGTCCATACCCAGAGCGGATACAGGGAAGGGGGAATGTGCAATGCTGACTTTTAGAGAAGATGCATTGTTGGCACCCTCCAAAATGTATGCAAATCTTGGCCAAGGAGCGTTCCTTGCTGTTACACCAACAGATTAACTTGGGTTTGTTTGGACGGTCGGCCATTTTGGATGCGGGCAATCTCCATAAAATGGCGGACGAGAAAAATAGTGAGCAAGTGAGGCGTGAAATCCGGCTTCCAAACATGTCAAGAGGTAGTTTGGAACCCTCTAAAATGCGATACGCCCAAGTAGGCTCCGGAAAAGGCGTCTTCCCTTGGAGAAACTTTAGAGAGAGAGAAAAAAATGGTCTCCCCCTGCATGTAGCCAGATCCTTATCAGCATGTGAGTGTGCATAGTAATAAAGGCGGAGACGCAGCCAAAAATAGGATGGGGGTTAGGAACAAGGGCTGGAGGATAATGAGCAGGAGAGAGAGAGGGTTGGAGGCAAGAAACGACGGATGGTCGCAGACATGTCGTCGAGCTTCACAGGAGACCGATGAACCACAGGAAGGATTGGGTTGCCAGCAATCTCTCGGGGCGGATCTCACAAAATGACAAGCATCAACTTTGAAGACAGGTCGCGCGAATGGAAGGTGTGGGATGTTTCACTTTGTTGTTCAGGTTGATGTGCCAGGGATACAAACATACTGCGCATTCAGGTTGATGTGACAGCGATACGAACACACTCTATTCAAGTTGGCATGTCAGCGATACGAACAAGCCCAACTCCAACATTAGGAGAAATTTTGGCGTCACATGTTTGAAAAGGGAAATACATATTTCAATACATCATATCATATTGCCTCGAGTATCCGCCTCTGTTTGAATTTTGGTCCGTAGCAAATTGGAAAAGCCACAGTAACGTTCGTTAGCCTGTAGCATTCGTGTCCACAACCCACACTATTCGCCCAGCTGATGCAATTAAAAGTATCACCTCCAAATACAGTGGAATCAGGATATTTCGCATCTAACAAATATTTAGAGCAAACTCTGCTTTTAAACCGATTTTAGTGCGGATTTTAAAATGTGCCAATCCTGATGGGGAAAGGGGGGTAATTAACGCACCTTGTAAGGCCCTGAATTATGCATCGCACCCGCGTCGTATTCAGGGAGTGGGCGTGAAAAGAGTACAGCGCACATTAGGAGAGCCAGTTACACTGCGCCTCATGCATAATGGAATCCGCAATCCTGAAGCTGGCAACCCTGATAATCCGGGGGATCCCTCCCGTCGTGCAGTCAGTGTGACAGAAAGGTCCAGTGGTAACCCCACCCACGGGGTCTCTCCGTGCAGAGATGGACTTTCCACACTCGAGTCCAAATTGTGTTTGGCAAGGGTGCCAGGCAGGTGCCGGAAGTTAGCCACCACCAGCTGGTAACCCTTTTTCTATGGAGGCCGGAGGTGTTATATATGTATATTTTTTTTATTTTTCAAGCTCAGAGCTAATGTTTTGAAAACGTTCACGAAATGCGGTACGTCACTCTTCGGCCCGGACTTTCTCTCTAAAAAAAATGTGTGTGAGTGTGTGCGTGTCACGTGGCATCCTTGTTTACTCCTTCGGCATGTCAACCCACGTTCCGAGCGAGTTCTGCTCTGCCTCCACTCGGCTATTTATGCCACGCCGTTTCATTATTCATTCGGAATTGCAGATGGCCATTGTTGGGAAACGTTCCAATGACACTGGAATGCGCTATGATTCCAACCAGGATTTTATTATTATTCCTTCTCTTTCTCACGGCCAAGCATACCAACCGAATTGTGGTTGTTAAATTTTGAAAATATTTTAAATGAGCAAATAACATACCAACAAACGTTATTGTGGCTTTGCTACAGCCACTTCGTCGAGTAGTAAAGATAATATGTAAGACTCTACAGGCTATATGAGCACAATAATTTGTATGCAAATAGAGCAGATACAAATGGCGCGTTGTTCATATTCCCAACTCAGGCTCCCCTCTTCGTCGCTTGTCTAATAACCGGCCACATTTTCCAAATGAGACCAATAAAGACGTCGGCTGCCTCTTAAACCAAGACATGACAATCACGCTCAGGGGCTGCTTGAATAAAGCACAATGAATCGCGCGTGACTTGGTCGTTGCACCCAATTCCCATTGATCCTCTTTACAGCTGCCATTCATCTGTTTCTATCTGTCTCTCTCGACATAATATAGACAAGTCGAGCCACCTGAAAACAGCGTCATCTTCATTAGTGCTGCGTCACAATGCAACCTTAGTAAATTGCTTAATAACACTCCACAGGGGTGCAAAAGTCGACTGAGCAATAGTTTTTTCCAGTCAGTAACAATCGGGCTCCAAAATTAATGAGCAGGTCACGTGTTTGTCAACATGGCCGCTCGATTTTGATTTTGCCAAGATGGCGACAGTTAGGGTTTTGACAATATGGGGACAAATTTAGAATTTTTGTCAACATGACGCCGAATTTTTATTTTGGCAAGATGGCGTCAGGTAAGGTTTTTGACAATATGGGGGCAGATTTAGAATTTTTGTCGACATGGCGTCCAATTTTTATTTTGGCAAGATGGCGTCAGGAAAGGTTTTTGACAATATGGGGGCAGGTTTAGAATTTTTGTCAACATGGCGTCCAATTTTTATTTTGGCAATATGGCGTCAACTAAGGGTTTTTGACAATATGGGACAATTTTAGAATTTTTGTCAACATGACGCCCAATTTTGATTTGGCAATATGGCGTCAGGTAAGGTTTTTGACAATATGGGACAAATTTAGAATTTTTGTCAACATGACTTGATTTTGCCAGATGGCGACAGTTAGGTTTTTGGCAATATGACCCCGGATTTAGGATGACAGACAGCCCCCTGTTTCTCTTCTATCTAAACAAACGTGTGTGTTGTTGCAACAAAGTGCCACCGGCTTCAGAGAGCAATTACCGGCCTTCAAAATCAGGCTTTTTTTTCTCTCTGTCCTGGTTCCAACCGGTAGCAATAACACTGCAAAAAAAAAACTTAAGTCCTCACGTCCCAAAAAAAGAAACCGGGACAGTGTCCGGTCCCAAGCATAAATCAGCTTCTGTAATGGGGCCAAACTCAGCGGGACACCACTGCAATTATCCAGTGGGTAGGGATTAAACTATTGCGTAAATCCGAGTGACACATTTTATTTCTACCGGCCACAAAAGATCAGTATCGAGAAACCATTGTTGTCTCGGTCTCATTTCTCAAAAGATTTAATTGAAATGGACGCTACGAGTAAACAAGTGGAGGTCCGTTTGTATGCAAATCTGTTGCTCTTTTCAAATAACCCGCGGGACGTCAGTAAAATATGAACGACCCTAGACATGTCCGATAAAATCAGTTTTTCGCACGCAACGGTAAATTTTCCCACCAATTTTCCGTAATTTTCCGTGGCATTACATGGCTCGTATATATTCCGTACAATTATTCCGTGAGATAAGAGGGAAAGAAGGCAAACATCCGTTGGTTTTTTTTACATAGTGTAATGTCAATTTACTTCAGTTTTTTTTGAGGGGGGGGGGGTGTGATATACCAGAGGTTGGTGCATAGCAGAGGTGACGGGCTGGCATTTGTGGTCTCGTAAACACCATAATCAATGGCTTGTGTGATTCGTTAATCGGGGATCCCAATCAGCGTCCGGCTTCAGTTTGTGGCCGAGGATTTAAAAGAGACGTTTTGTGGAATCGGGCAACCGTGTAAATGCCATTTTCATTTCCAAGCTTACCAACCCTCCATCACACGTCCAATGTCCTTCAAAATGTCGCAATTTGGGAGGGGGGAGGAAAACTCACCGAAAATTTGCACACATTTCACTGACAGAATCTGCTTAAACCTTGAAACCGGATTCCTTGCTATAAGCTGCCATAAAAATGTGTTTTTTCCGAGCAAAAATTCCTTGCTGAGGATGAGAAGTGGGCAGGTTTTTGACCGTACTTGACTCTACTTGAGTATTCTTCTGGCAGATTCAACTTGAAATTCCTCACCGCCATCCACCGACCATGCATTACTCGCATGCTTGGTACGCCCACAGAAACAAAAAAAATCAGATTCTCCTTTTTTTCCCACGGTTTGTGAGCGGATCCAATTAATAACCTGCAAAATTCACTAAGCGGGAGGTCCGCCGATTTCGAAAATTTTGACTTCTAATAAGTAAATATGAAGTTTTTGTTCGTATAAATATTAAATATACATAAAGTTTCTCTCTTTGTATGTCTCGGCTACCTAACCCACTTCCACACCTCTGAGTCTGAGAGTCTGAAACTTGTATGTCATATGTGTGAATTATATATTTACTAAATTGTTCAGATAATAAGTAATTAACTAGCCAAATGGTTGTAATGAGCAGTCAAATAGTTTTGATATTGATAAATTAATTGTGCAAATTATGAGTAAATTAAATTAATCGTTTCAATGCCCCTGAAAATATTTTGAAATAGTTTAAATAATGATTAATCAAATATCATAGTTATTAATTAAATTGTATAATTATATTAATAATCAAATCTCGCATATTAATTAACCAAATCGTTTCAGTATTATAATTAATCAGATTGTTTAAACGGCAATTAATAAACTTGCTCGAATAATAACGAAATTGTTGAAATAATTATACAAAATGAATTGATTGCTTCAATGATGACGAATTTAAAAAAATCAGCCCTAACTCAAAATTTATGTTATCGCGTATTATTATTATTATTATTATTATTATTATTATTATTATTATTATTATTATTATTATTATAATAAAAATAAAAATAAAAATAATTATTTGAAAAATAAGCCATACCGGTAACTCAAAATTTGAGTTAGGGCTCATTTTTTTAAAAAAAATCGTCATTATTTAAGCAATCAATTCATTTGGTATAATATTATTATTTCAACAGTTTCTCGTTTTGGCATATTTTTTATGATATTCATTTAATCAATATCATAAAATACTTGTACGAAACTGACATATTATCATAATCATTATTCAAATAATTCAGTATCTCCGTTATATTAATTAACAATATATTTAAAAATAAATTGGCGAATGATTGAAATCTAGATGAGTAGAATATGGCGCGAATGTCACGACCATTTTGATAACCGACAGTCAGACACGCTAATCCGCTGATTAGCAGCTGATTTATCCCCTCCCCTGGAGCTAAGGAGGGGAAATATGAGTATTGGCGAGGTGAAAGGTAACGATAAGGGAGGTCAGCGTGTTGCTTCCTTTGCACGCGCCAGTGTTCCTAATTAGATCCCTTTGTTGGGGGCTCAGGCGACTTCCTTCAGGACAGGATGATCACAATGCCGGTTATTTCCAGCTCCCCAAAAAAGGAGGGGGACAGAGAAGATCATGATGATGATGACATCACTTTGTAGTCATCCTCAGGAGGGAGGAGGGGGAGGTGATTTATTTTCCAAGGCCTTATGACCATGGAGGGAAAATTGATTTTGGAAAAGTAGGGGGGACAAAAGATGAGTGACAGCACCACCCCCTTCCTGACTTGTTGTTGCGGAACTTGCCCAGGATGAATAGGGGGAAGGAGATACCGAAGACACTCATTTGTCTGACTTTTGGGACAGCCCCGCTCTAATTTGCAATTGAAAGGATTACCTCAAGTGTGCTATCGCACCCGAGCCGAATCATACGGGAGGCACAATTTCTGAGAGCAAACAATGGCTCGATCAGGGACACAGATAGCCAATGGAGGCTTATTCCGGGGCACAAGTCTGTTAGCCAATAGCCTGCCGCGGTTTGCCAGGGGCCTACTAATGCTCATTGAGGGGCACAACTCCGTTAGCCAATGGGCTCATGGCACAATTATGCTCATTCAGGGTAGTATGGTGCTCATTTAGAGGCATAAGTCAGTTAGCCAATAACCTGACATAGTTTGTTAGCGCTCATCCAATGCTCATTGCAAGGCCAGGTTCGTTAGCCAATAGGATCAGTACACACTCTTTAATGCTTATTCAGTGGCCTCCGGTGCTCATTCAGGGGCGCAAGTCTGTTAACCAATGGCATGTCACGATGTCAGGGAACAACTAACGCCCAATGAGGGGCACGACTTTGTTAATCAATAGGATCAGGGCCCAACCTATTTATGCTCATTCAGGGGCTTCTGATAGGTCTACCCATTTAGGGGCACATGAAGCCAATAGCATGCCACGGTTTGTTACCGGCCAGGATCAGGACACATTCTTTAATGCTCATTCAGGGGCACATGTCTGTTAACCAATAGCGTGCCCCGGTCAGTCAGGGGCCAACTAATGCTCATTGAGAGGTACAACTTCGCTAGCCAATAGGCTCAGGGCCGTCTGGTGCTCAATCAGGGGTGCCAGCCAATAGCCATCCACTGCTCATTGCGGGGCCAACTTCGTTAGTCAATAAGATCAAAGAGTAGCCTTTTAAGATTATTCAGGGGCGTGCTTGGCTTATTCAGGGGCCTTAGATAATAGCCAGCCTCGTCTTATTCGGGGTTAATGTTTCTGACCTTTATATTGACCTTACCTTTGCACATTCCGCCGGTACAGTTGGAAGTAGCCAGGTCACGACCCGAGCAGTATTTCCCTCCGCTGGCAGGCGGCGGATTGGTGCAAGTCCTGCTCCGATGATGCTTGCAATCAGGGCCGCAAGTGGACCAAGACGACCATGAGGTCCATCGCCCATCTACCGCTGAAAAGAACAAAGAGGCGTGGTCATCACCGGTCATGTCAGGCCAACCGGTTGATGGGAACAAATGAGTTCATCATCGGCATCACACACGCCAGCTGGGGCACATCCCCCCTCCCCAATCTCTTTATTTGGGCAGGTCCAATTTTCGAGCCGAACAGGGTGTTCCATAATGATTTCAAACGTAGTACCATATCTCCTATATAAATGGCGCTGGACAGACTCGAGCCAATCTCCTTATAAAATTGAGCCATCGTTATGCTCCGCCACACAATTTGTACGTATAGCATACTGAGATGAAACGCTGTGACAAATTAGAACCGGTCCCCACGTCAAAGTCGGCGTCCCGCAAATTATCCATCGCAACTTCAAAGTACATGTACGACGCAATAACGCAACTTTGTCTTACTACCACACAAGTAGAACCAGTTTCTCTGACACGGACGCTAATGAGCTTTTCTACCCAAAAAGGGGTTCCTCAGAAAAATCTGCCTCAAAATGTACCATGCACTTGTCCGGCACTTGATTACGAGTCTTGTAGGTCCTCCTCGTCTCTCTCTGCGTTGTTGATGCATAATAATGAGATGCTTAATGGGCGTCACGACTCGGCCATTATTCTTTGTCGCCACGTTTTGTGCTCCATAGAATTTCCCATCGGATGACTAGCGGGTGTCTCTCAGAAAACGAGGCACGAATTAATGATCTGGGCAACTGAAGGATCCCAACCAGGTAACAATAAGGGATTTAAGGTACAGGCTTGCAAGTTTTTGGATGTGACAGAATCTTAATTAACGACCAATCCAACCGAATGAGTAAATTCTTAACATGCAAAAAAAAGCCTGTATTTGAGACATCGGGGGGCGAATCGATATCAGAATTTAATAAGAAAATTTTTCCGACGTCAAGTTTCCGTTCCTGAAACTTTCTCTCAAAAAAAGAAGCATTTTTTTGCATAAAGGACGTAATAACTCACTTCCAATCTAATGACTTTAAACATTTCGTTTGATCAGCCTATACGTATTCATACGGTACTGCCGGAAAAATGTCATTTTTTTTGGCCTTCTCTCTACCCCGTTCAACATCCGTATCGAGTTTCGACTGTCATCCGAGCTCAAGATCGATCATTCCCGATACAAATCCATTAGCCCCCGTGTATCTGAGACGAAAAGCATCCTGAGCTAGAACCGGTTTTTTTCTTCGCATAGGTATATAAAAAAAATCTCAATCCATCCATCCATCCACTAGGCTTCAGATGCCTCATTTAACATAGCGTCAACGCAGACTTCTTCTGCAGTTATGCTTGGCACCATTTCCAAAGCCCCCACGTGGGGGGCGTATCTGGGAAATTAAAACCTTGGCCCAAAATTACATCCATCGTTTTTACCAGCCTGTCAGAGGGATTCCTTTTTGTAAAAAAAGATCCTCATTTCCAACCTGTAGTCTCTGAAAAAAAAAATTATGTATTTTCAACCGGACGTGTCTGAAATAATCATGTATTTCCAACCGGCTGTCTTTGTAAAAAAATCACCTATTTCCAACCGGATGGCTCAAAATTGCCTTATATCGAACCCTTTGATTAAACAGGGTATTTTCATAACGATAAGAAGGGCGGAAAAAATAATCGAACTGAACAGAAAAAGCAAATGGACATTAATTTATAATTCGGGGTTGTTTCCCCCTTTCTTCCTGGAAACCTTTAATTATTCATCATTTATCAGTCAGTCTTTTATAGGCCGTGCTTAATAATGCAAGGATTCGGTCGGATTTCCCGATGCAATATTAATCCAGCTTGTTTTCTTCCTTCAAGACCCATCTCTTGACAAACACTGGAGGGAAAAAAAGCTTCGAGCAAACTTTTTTTTTCTTCTTCCCCCTCAACAATGGTGGGTGGGCCTGATTCCTGATACACCACCCACTTATTTGGGAGGTCTTATTATTCCAATTCCACGCCACCGCACTTAATTAAGGGTCGAATCGATCCCCCCAAAAAATTCTCCGATATAGCCTCAAAAATTTAGACTGCAAAGTTTGTTGAGTTTTGCATAAGGAAAAGTGTAAATAATCTATGTCACACCCATTTTTGAGCTCAAATTTTTTTGGGGGGGTCCAACTCGCCAGTTTTTTGGCTTTGACTAGAAAAGAATAATCGGGACGTGCCAAATTGGCGGCTAATCTCTGGGAATTCGCCACGGGTTCCTTTTCGCGTCAAAAAGCTTCGTCAGAGGGGGGGAACCGATAACGAGAGAGAGAGAGAACCCCTTGTGCAAAAAGTCCATGCCCGATTGATCATGCCGTTCGTGCCTCTTTATCGCAATCGAACCAAGTGTGGCACGTGCCGATTGTTCAATTGCGAGGCATAAGTGTGAAAAAGGGTCATTTTTGATAATATGTGTCACAATAAAATGTTATAACATGTGAGCGGTTCACGCGCGTTTTTTTTCCGTCTCAAAACCGCGTCGCGCGATTTTGAGGCGGAAAAAAATCGCTCGAGAACCGCCCGTCGCATTTTAACCGCCTGAACGCATCCAATTCTTCAAATGGCTCTTGATAACCCCATCCAGACCCCAGCAGGTGACCGTTGAAGCTCCTCAAGTGCAAAGTGTGCCCAAAAGAGCGAGAAGTAATGCAATAAACAGGGCGGGCGTGATCGAGTTAAGCTGGGATGGGGAGCATCGCTATGAGGCAAGCCTGCTCCTCGCTTTTGTCCCGCCGTCTAATTAGATAATGGGCCTAATGTAATAATTTTCAGCCTGTGTGGCTACCCATTACCGGTTATTTCGTCCGGGTGGAATGAAACCCGAAGCGACGTCCCGGACAAAAAATAATAATTTTACAGCCGGAAAACTATATGTACATTTTTTTTAAGGTCCAAGAAGGATTTATCAAGACAGGAGGAGGGTTAGGCCTCATTGTCATCCGAGCAAGCGTTTCATTCGTCGAAAGAGGGCTGAAACCATTCTTCCAGGGAAGAAAGATGGCTTTCCGCCTTTTCCGGCAGCCAACCCTCGATTTATCTCTGTCGGCTTGTTTGTTGCCCAAAAACGGGAAGACCCACCGCACACTTCCAAATATCGCAAAACCGCCACCCAAACACAACCTCAGCAGTCAGCAACAATTGGGAATGGGTTTTAAAATAAGCCAATATTCGTCACTTTTCACCTCTCAAATCAAAGAATCACGCCACAGATTCTTACGATGGTCCACCACATGTCGGGGAACAATTTTGGTGTTTTTTTTGTTTGAAGAAATACGTATTAGTTTTCGAGCTATGATCGATCTAAGACTATATTAATTATACGGTATCGCCACCCACAATAGGCAGGAGTGGGAATGCGCTTTTTAGTCCCCGCCCCCTTTTCCCCGTTAATTTCAGAATGACGGCTTTTAAACCCGCGATAATTTATCGAGGAATGACATTTTGGTGCTGAAAAGTGGTTGACAAATTCCCCAAATCCGAGACAAAGATCCTCATTGTCTCAGACCAGTAAAATCCTAAATTTTGGGTATATAATTTTGGGTAAACAGTCATACCAGGATCGGGAACAAAATATGAGTTCTCTTTGTACTCGCGCAGATTTTCTCGAGACGTCTCCTAGCCTCAGTAGTTGCATCAGCTCACCCAATTAAACCAACCAAACCACTTCTATCTCCTAAGCAACGATAATTATTTACGGCCTCCATAAGCGTGAGTGCACCAAGAAGCCGTTTATGACTTAAGCGTTAACTTCTCCTTTCATTATATCCTCGGATGGAATGGTGGGTAACCCCCCCCCCGCCCTCTCAAAATAATAACCGTCGTATTGCTTTTCCCGCCTCCGACAGCACCGAGTTCATTGCAATTTATCTAATTCCCTGCAGGAAGTGCAGGAGGACAATTATGAAGTTGAAAACGGGCCGTTAAACCGCGAGTAAATGTTCCCCCCTTGGTTTTCCTATATATAGGTGGCTAGGAAGAGGGGGAGGGATACTTATCAGAATTACACTCCAATGCGTCGCGTTAATACCACCGACGCCAGATCCAAAGGTTTATGGATGCCTTTTCAGCATCGTCCACAAAAAAAAGTGCTCATTAGCACATAGCAAGTTCGTCATAAACACTTGGTGCAGAAGCGCCATCTCCACTTTTTGATTGCAACAAGAACATGGTGTGGATGGACGTCTGAGAGGCTTCCGGGTAATCAAAAAACCAGTAGCTGCTCCTTTTTTATATCTGATATAGGCTGGATGCTGCCCAGCCTAACTGTCGGATGTTTATCCGACCTGATAGTATCGATATCTCTCACACGGTGGCGGAAGTGTGCAGAGGGAGTATGCGCCATCTATGCGTGAAGAATAGTACTGCATAGTTAATCGGCGGGATATCTGCCAAATTTTGGCCAAATTTCACTACAGTTCAGTATAGCAAAATTCATCACTCGATCGTATGCAAACAATCGGTTTTAACTCTCCAATTTATATAATGACCAGCCCAGGAATCATCGTACCGTTTGTACTACAACATCGAAAGAGCCATAAAACGGCCACAACGTGCCGGTGGACCCGCCATATTATAAATAAAACATTAATGACAATGTGTTTCCACACGATTTGCCTACCATTTACAAATACTATGCTGTCCCAACAAAAACCTCTCTGGCCTGATGTGCATCAATAGACTGGTCGGAATGAACTGCTTTTCAGAAGATACAACGCAAATCGACTTTTTTTTCGGGTACGTACCACCAAAACAAACCATTAACCACTGGTTTTTTGGGGGGTTCGTCTTTCTTTCTTTTTTCGAGGATAGTGAATAGAATGCCGATGGCAACGTGTGTTCCTTCCCTTCATTGGGAGGTCCCAGTCCTCGTTGAACTGAATATACACACAATCCTCTTGTCCCGTCAGATAATTATTCTTTCCCATTGAAAAGGCACCTCTTGAATTTCCTGGTTAATGAGGGCGATGCATATGCAAACATTTCCTGGGACTCCCCAATTCCCAGGCTCTTCATGGGGGCTTTTCGAATTGGGAGGGAAAATTTTGGGGTGGAGTTTACAAAAAAAGACAAAAAAAAACCGAAGGACTTTTTTTTTTGGGGGGNGGGGGGGGGGGGCTGTCCCCATGGAATGTCGAAAACGGGGATGTGAAACAATCGTCGTAAACATTTGCATTGGGATTCGATTTTTGAGTGAATTTTGAACATTGCGTCCCTCACCCCCTAAATTTGCAGAAATGGGAGCCTGGAAATGCCTCAATTCGGAACCGAAATTATTGGCGAACGCGTCTCGGTTTACTAGAGTTAACAGGGCATAATGCTACCTCCAAGCGGTTAAAGTTCAGAAACAGGTTAGTAATCGCCTCTACTATGAGGTAGATCATCTTACTGCCAGTAACAGTAAGCAATAAATAGCAAAAATTACGAATTAAACTAACTCACCCAAAAGAGCGCAATTAATTAAACATGTACAATAGCCCAAATAATGAAATTCACCTGCGTTATTACAAAATGCAAAGTTTGTCTGTGTGTCTGTTTGTCTATGGTAGTTATGGGTGTGAACACCAAGAAAGTGCTACTGTATAACTGCTACTGGATGATAGAACATGTTATCCATAGAACGGTCACTGTATAACAGCATTATCAAGAACTGCTACTGCATAATAACATACAGTACTATAATTTTATGGTAGATGTAAGGATCCGGTGAGCATATTCAGTAAGCTACGACTACTTATGAAAATAGCAGTTATCTCAGCAGCTATTTTCGGCCCAAATCCGTCCTTAATTACCGAAAATAGCTGCTTATATAACGGCTATTTTCACAAGCAGTAGCATCTTACTGAATATGCTCACTGGATCCTTACATCTACCTACTATATACAAATATCTGCTACTAAAATGACAGTCATATAAAAACTGGAACTAAATTAACATTAATATAAAAAACTGCTACTATAAAATAACACATACTATACCAAGAACTGCTACTATAAAATAACACATACTACACCAAGAACTGCTACTATAGAATAATGGCTATTACACAGCCAACTGCTAGGCTACCTCCGAAACCAAGAGTTGTTGACACGACAGAATGACCTTTATCTCCACCCTCCCTCCCATAGAGTGTAGCTTGCAATATCAATTTCCCTCGACTTTTTGGACCACCTTGCAGAATTATTATAGTCAAGAGAGAGTTGGCTGCAAAACACAGGGAGCTTCATCCGTCATCTAGTGTCAGCAAAGAAGCAGCCACGGTTGTTTCAAACTCTCTCGACCGCCATACATCTTCTTGTCGAGTAGAGGAGGAGGAGGAGGATGAGCAGAAAGGAGGGGGGGGGGGAAGGAAGAAGAGGGATTGAAGGGGGAGAAGGGGAGGGAATAAGTTGCGCATATATCTACCTAAGTGCCAAGAAGGGGAAGAAGGAGGAGGGAGATTTCTTCCTTCCTTTCCCTGCTTGCTTCTGGACCTGACACTTGAATTCAAGAAATTAGCTGGATTGACGGGGGATGTTTGCTTTGGACTGTTTGTTTGGGTTAACTTATGGCAAGCTTTTAGCATTTTCTTCTTCTCTAGCCCTCTCTCTCTCTCTCCCACCCTCATTTTTTACATGGCGCCTGCGGAGCTTCCATGCGAAAACACAGATTGCAAGCTGGCTCTCTAACAATGACATTTCATGCAGAAAAGTACAACACACACTAAGTCTGGCACACAAAAAAATGAAGTTCAAAAGTACACACAACCTCCTGGCAGTAAAAGGTGACAAGCACGTTTATCCAAGGTGCAAAATGGATGATTTAGAGTCCAGAGGCTGCCCAGGGGCTCAGTAAAAAGAAACTTCATCTAGCATGCGAAACAATCGAAGAGGGCGATTTGTTTCGCTGAGTTGAGTGTGTGTGTGCACACACACATGGAACCTGGGCAAACATGATTTACGAGGCCCGTATTTCATAATCAAAGGCACACCGCCTGAATACTACTTATGCCCGTGTGCGTGACACCAACCGTGTTTCCGATAGTGTTAAATGCAGAGTTATTCCTTATGTGTCCGCCGGGAAATGAGAGAGAGAAAGCACACGCAATTAGTGTACCCTGCTACATAACAAGTATGCAAATGCAGAATGAAAATGTGTATAGTATGTGAGATTCGTAAGTTCGTGAGATTCGTAAGTACGTAAGACTCTTAAGTAAGTCTCGTAATACGTAAGACTCATAAGTATAGATAAGTCTCGTAAGTACGTAAGACTCATAAGTATAGGTATAAGACTCGTAAGTAGTCTCGTACCGTCGTACGCACGTAAAACACGTAAATATAAGACTAGTAAACACGTAAAAATCGTAAGTACTTATACGTGTACTTACGAGTTTTACTTACGAGTCTTACTTACGAGTTTTACGTATTTACGAGTCTTATACTTACGAGTTTACGTGCGTACGAGTCTTATAAGACGTAAAACTCGTAAGTAAGACTCGTAAGTAAGACTCGTAAGTCATGTGAACTGAAGAAATTGAATCAGTTATTCCAATTTTTGTTTAAAAAAATAATTTTTAGGATAATGAAACCATGTTGGAACCCTGATAAGTTTATAACTGTTTGTGCCACTGCATATGTTGAGTAAACGGGGAGAAACCGGACGTGACGATGCATATTTTATATAGGCTTTCAGACGCGGACATTTTTCTCACGAATTCAGTCCACCCTCGGAATTATCAAAGGTCACGGAGAAGAAGAAGAAGAAAAAAAGTTTGAAACAGCAGGACTGCCAGAACACACTTGCAACACACCCATGATTGAATGTCAACTTATGTGAAATGTTCGTGACAACGCTTTGCAAAATGTGTCATCTGTGGTTTCCCTTTTTTGGTGGAGATGTCTTGTCTGTATAGGCCTACTCTGTTCGTTACAGGTCTGTCACACACGTGGAACGTAGACAGCAGGAAATGGTTCTGACTACAAGCATGATGATATCTCTGAACATGAGGTGGTCTACGTACACCGGTACACGTCAGATATAATTCAAAATTCGGTTCAAACTGTTCGAACAAAAAAAAAATCTGAAACACACGCTATAAAATATGGCATCCTTTTTAACCGAACCAATTTCCAAATCTATCAAGCCTCTAATCTAGCCTATCAATCTCAGCAAAATATTCAAAAATGCTAATCGAACTTTTTTTTAACCCCATACTTTTCTAGATTTCGAATAATGACATCTTCCATTAGAAAACTCTCCATTCGATTACCCCCGTCTGTTGTCTCCATTAATCTATCCGTTTCTTTGACACGCGATCGGATTAATGCCACATTAAAACAAGGACAACAGTTTGAGAAACTTTCACTTCAGATCAACTTTTTTTTAAAAAAAAATTTGTAGGAATACATGACGTACAAGATTGTAGCTCACATTCTGAAAACTGTCTTTAAAAATGAGGTCAGCAAGTTTTAGTGATGGAATTGTCGTAGGGTGTATCCGCAATATTGAAAACTTGGCAACACTGCCGTACTACTAGGTGGCGCACACTCTCTGCACACTACTGCCCTCTCAGAGGGAAAGTAGTACTACATGCACGTTGGTGATAAGTCATCGTGCACATAGTCTCGCCTTAACGGTGTGAATCACTAGTTAGGTCAACCTACATCATTATTGGTCTCCATGCCACACTTCAGGTGTTTCCTCTCCTATTATTTTTTGTAAAAATTCTAATTTCCGGGCTTGAAGGAAACCCCCAAAGCGCCATACAACAGAGAAAGGCCTTTTCCCCCCCATCCATGACACGTACACACCGAGCACACACCTAATTCCGTTCATTACCCACCTCGTTATCGATTCTTGCTTTGCCACTCTCTTCCCCACCCCCACCCTCTCTCTCAACAATTAAGCTTATTTGCACCGAGTTCGAGGCGTCTGCATATACTCCCTGATTCATTTCCGTCGCCCCAGAGGCCAAATTGTTCGACCTAGCAACCATTTTGAAAACGAACCGTAACTGTCCAAAGGATATGCAGCACAAATCATAATTGCGTTCATATTTTTTTGCCAACAACTAGAGGCCATGAGGGGGGGTCATATTAATATTTACATGTTTGGCTCGGATCCTAAGGTTGCTTTTTTGGGCTCGAAAAAATTGCAATATCATTATGCGGTACTCGTCCTTTCCCCCCAAAAGGGTTCGCAATCTCAAAGTTGGTCAGTATTTTTCTTTTTTTTTCTTTTTGGAAACCGGGGAGGAAGGGGTAGTAAGTGGGGTAAGGAGCAGGCTTGGCATACAAGTGGCCGCATTCAGCCTCATTAACATTACATGTAATCGAGGAGACTGGAAGGCGGTACTTTTTTTTTTGCGAATATGCGGTTTATATTTTTTTGTTGTTGTGATCGATTGCTCACTACAGGAAGTCACCACGGTTGAGTTGGCGCTTCTTTGATCGATTAGTCAGGCCCGGTTCAAAAAAATGGGGAGTGCGTTCAGTTAACCCTCACGCCCAGGAGTTACTCGAGCGTGTGACGTCAATCACTTTTAGCGGTCAAAAAGGCCAGGTTTGCCAACAGACACCATAGAGGTGATGACAGCAACTTCAGTTTGGGGGGTTGGCATCATGGGATAAAAAAAGCCTATATATAACTAATATAACAAACTAATAAAACTAATATTTAATATAAACCAAAGTAGCTCACGAATCGCCCTGGAAAAATCCCGTGGATATCCCAAGATATCCATTGAATCTCCCCTGGATATTCGGATATCCATGGGATTTTCCAGGGCGATTCGTGCTACTTGGGAATTAAGATTATATAACCTAACATATACGGTTTCCCTGCAGGTTGGATAAACGCCTCCGTACGTCATAATATAACAGGCAAAGTTTGTCGGTTTATTAATTGCAGAGGTACTTAGCGGTTGCCGTTACGAATCATTGAAGACCAGCTTGATGGATTAGTTGGTGGCAGTGCACTCTAGGGACAGAATATTAATTGAAAAAACAGGGGCGGTAAATAATCAACTTTCTTTGAGATCCCCCCCCCCCCACCCCCCAACGCATCAGAATTCAAAAGATGGCCGCCTCTTTCCTTTTTGTTGTCCGCTGCCCCATCAACCCTATACTCCTTTTGTTGTAGGGGGCCCCTCCCGATATGGTAATCGGAAATTGATCGCCAAATAATTATTAATCAGCCAGAGCAAAGTTTCAATGATGAACGACCAGCAGTAGTAATTAAGGGAAGATTACACATCAGGACAATTAGCCGGCCACCAGGAGTTATGATTTTTTTAAAAAGAAAATTAGGCTTACTTCATGCGTGGTATGCAACAATGGACATCGTGAGTGAAGGAAGAATGGGAACGAAATGATGTGGCAATGATTTTTCGTGACATGACTAGCGACATTTTAATTCTAATTTTAATTATTCGTACGGTTATTCGATTAGTGCAGTGGTTCCCAAACTTTTTTTTGTCGCATACCCTATATATGTAATAATAATAATAATAATAATAATAATAATAATAATAATAATAATAATAATAATAATAATAATAATTAATGCGTAATCATATGAAACGGAATGATGAGAATTAGTAGGACAATTTTGTGTTTTTTTTCCTCAGAAGTTGGTTCATTCTTGTTGAAGCAGAATAATATGGTTCACGCCCTTGCACGATATCTTTCGCGTATAGGCCTACCTCCAAAATCGTGTTCGCGTACCTCAGTTTGAAAACCACTGAATTAGTGCATTGAGTATACCGGCCATTATGTTTGGGAATGTACTCCGGGTCACATTTCCATTTAAAATTTCAAGAGTCAGGCAAGCCGCATGTAGGCCGCCATTTTTAGTCCATTCGTCTTCCAACCCATTGTAAGCGTATTTTTTCACAGGGGGTGGTATACCCGCCAGGTAATACCTACTCAGCATTCAGACACACACTTTACGAGCCGCCGATCCCGAAGATTTGGCGGCGAAAGAGAAAAAACAAGCTCTTTGGCGTGACCCGAATTTGCAGCAAACGTCGATTTTCCTTTCCCCTCCCCCCCCCCCCCAAAAAAAAAATTCCGGTAGTCGACCGGGGTCATTTGTTCGCAAATGATCCTCCCATCCCGGTTGATGAATATAGGCCCCGTGGATGGTGAGCAATCCCGTGACAAAGGCGGCCTAATTAGCATTCACAATCGAGGTTCCAGAGATGTCGACCGATATTATTCCCCTCCACCTAACAACAAGTGTACTATATCCAGAGCCCAAGTCAACCGTACACTACTAAAGCCACTGTTGAATTCATTTTGATTTCCATTCCCCCCTCTCTCTAACCTAACACCTCCCCTTCTACGATTCACGTGGGTGGAGTCCTCGTAAATTGAATATTGACCAAGGGGGTCACAGCCGCCATTGTGACAGAGACCATTGCAGTTAATGAGAGGAAAGGGGGGGGGGGAACTATATTCTTGCCTGGAGGGGGGGAGACGGATCTATGGATATCTGTTCAAATGATCTCATTTGGAAAGGGTGGTTATAATTCTAATCGGTCTGCGTGGTCGGCACTGTTCCAAAATCGAGGTGTGACGTGGCAGCCATTTTTGAGCAACTATTCAGCTCTATCCGACCGAATTTTTGCGTTTCTGTGCGTGTTCTCTCTCATAAAAGGTCACCCTGCGCAATAAGAGTGGGATTCCAAAGTCCCCTAAGTCCATTTTCATGAAAACTGAGCTGATGGCATCTATTGGTAGCTTATGGTACTCCCCACCTCCTCCCGAGGTTAGAACAGACCAAATGTCCCTAACTCCAAGCGCAAAAATCAGAGAGTTTTCTCAAATCCCATATAATCCCATGTTATTGATACCAATAATAACTCAAATTTCTCAAAACAACAAAAAAGGACATAGGGGACTTTGGAATCCGCCTCTTCAATTGCCCCCCATTTAACCTACCACCGCCATTTTGAAACGGCTATTTGGTCCACTACTTGTTTCCGCCATTTTGAGTCGCCTGGTGTCGGCCATTTTGAAGTTCGTAGCCCTAGTTGGATCCTTTCTTTATGGGTAAGTGAGTACCAACTTGACGAGCCCTTTTCGGGCTCGCAGATGGCTAAATAAAGCGAATGGTGTTACTCTGCGCTCTTTAACGACTCAGGGAGCCAAATGGACTAGGGCAGTTCTGTTCACCGCAATTTCCCTTTAGTGTAAATACGCTTTGGAAAATAAATCGTAACTAGTCTTATCTGGTCATGTTTGGGCGGTTACACGCTTTGAATGTTAACAGCGGATTTAGTCTCACACAAACTCTCTCGATCAAGTTTAGTTGCCCCCCCCCCCTTTTTTTCCTCCGTCCCTATGGGATACGTGATCTATCGTGGTCTAATGGACTTACCGGGACAGACGTTGTTGCAATCAGCCTTTTGCACCGCGGGTCCAGCGCAGGTCTTGCCTCCGTTCAGAGGAGCAGGGTTGGTACACAGACGTGTCCTTTTCTGGAAGCTCCTCACGCATTGGTTGCTGCACTCGCTCCAAGCTGACCATGCTGACCACCCACCATTTACTGCAATAGACCAAAAATGTCATACATTACAAAAGTGCTTATCGTTGCTTGTCCGAAACATTTATTTGACACGAGAATGAACAAGTTGGTAACACTACTCCCTCCTCTATGAGGACGTAGTGCCATATGTTTAAAATTTAGGTAAAAATGGCAACGGATTACTATGGCAAATTGGCAAAGCCACTATAACGTTCGTTGGCTTGCGGAGCACAAGTCGGACAGCACTGTTAGCGCATACACCAGATTGCTGACACTCGCAGTTAAAATGGAGCAAATGCGATGTGCCGTGCCTGGCATGGCCAGAAAACGGACAGTACTGGTGCGGTCACCGAGAAGTCATACAGATACACCAACGCAAAGGGCTCCTCCAGGGAACGCAAAAGTTCATTTCTCCCCTTCCTTAGCCCATTTTCATAATGTGTCCATATCGTGTCTGAATCGTTCCAGTCCGTTCCAGTTCGTGCTTACTCTCAAACATTTTCATCCGGAATCAAGATAAACTATAGATGACAATTTTCTGTTCAGACAACAGTGGGCTGCTGCCTCTCTGAAATATATGTGTCCCCAAAGGCAGAGGAAGGCCCAGAAGCCCAGTGGTTGTCGAGAGGAATGTCTTTTCCTTCGCAGGGCCACGTTGCCACTCCCGCTGATTTGTTGCCGCGTTTTCCGGGGCAATCAAGCCGTCATTGGCCGCCAGCACAGGGGGAAGGAGAGGAGAGAGGGAAGGCGGGGGAGGGAGGGATGGGGATGCTACCCTAGGGGACTTTTATAGGTTTCGATACGAGCGAGCAGCTCATAGAGATGGACTATCAGTAGGGGAAGGTTGGGTCCCCGATATAAAATGTAGTCAGCCATGGTGTACACTAACTCCCTAAGCCTTCCTGGGGAACCTTTAACACACCACCGTATTAGCCTCCTTATTTGCCATGCTGTAACTTACAGGNNNGGACCCCCCCCCCCCCCCCAATTGTCACGTTGAGTTATTAAAATGACCTGATTTATTAAGCGGTTGCTAACGGGTTATGGGAGCTGTAAAAATTATGTTTAAATGAAGTACCACGACTTGTTGACCATTTCACAGGTTTAACCCCCCTGACCTGCACGTCCATATTGCCCCTTATTTGCGATGCAGAAAGTGAGTTGTTAAAATTGTGATAATAAGCCGCTTTATTAAGCCGTTACTAGCCGTTGTAGCGGTGTAAAAAAAGGAATCATGCACTAGCAGCGGAGTCAGTTCTTCGCACGGACTGTTTCCGTGGTAATGTAATCAACAACAGTCAACCCATGGCAACGTAACAAACAAACAAGCAAATAAACTTTCCCTTATATGTACGAGTATATCTCCATCTGTTTGTCAGAGGTGATAATGATAGACTTTACTCCACACGACCCTGACAATGACAGCATTGCGCCATCTATGCGATAGGCATTGTACTACCATGACAGTTTCGTCGCCCTGCAGCTCTTTTTCACGTTTTGTCAACATAAAAAGCGCCTGATACTGTTTATAAAAATTAAGCACATTTGCAAATTTCCCTATTCTTCTGCCTGTTGGAAGCAGGCGATATTGAGTTTCCTCTTCCATACAGCAGCCCCCTCAGGCCACTCATATCTGGGCTAATAATCCGGTTCTTGGAAAGTTGGCGATATTCGGGGGGGAGACGCCAGTAACAGTTTACGATCGCATTTTGTCAGGAGACAGCGGCAAGGAAATGTTGACATAAAAAAAAGAGGAAAAAGACGAAGAAGAAGGGGGTTCTGGAGGAAGAGGAAGTTTTGCAGGAGGATGAGATGGACTAGGTGGTGGTGTGTCGTCAGGGCTCGATTCTCGCCACATTTCCTCCGGAGGGACACTTTTGCTGCCTGTTCCCGTCCTGAGATGTCGTCGGCCCTTTATCGCCGACCGTTTGTTACCAACCAGGCGCCTCCGAAAGGTTTTAGAGACACTTCCGACGACGCCTTGAAACAAACTCGGGAGGGAAAAGGAGGATCTGCAGTAGTGACCTTGGAAGAAACTCTGCAGTGGCCTTCAACAGATGTCGTTCAGCAGCACTGGCCTTGAGAAAACATAATGAGCCAGCAAGCCAGGATTTTCTGCATGGTTCGAAATCCCGACACGGTCTGGTCTAAAATTGGTGAAAGGATCGCGTGTCTTGTCGCTCTGCGTATCTTGCCTGGTTGAATTTGGAAGCAGTCTGGGCACGAAGCACTTGCCCGGTTTTATCTCTAGGATACTACTACTATCCATTCAGAGCACCCCTACCAACAACGCCTGATAGTGTCAAGAGCCACGAGTTTTTTTTACAACCCTTCGGCTGTAATGTGTTGCGACCTACATGAAACGATGGCTTTATAGGGGTTAAAAGATCGGGTCGGCCCTGTGATACCGCCACGTTATTTGGCTGTTTATACACTTCCGGATCTGATTGCGGTATGTGCAATACGTTCAAGCAATTCGCAGCTATCTTTTTACGTGGGCCGACCAGCATAACAAGCCGAGTTCTAATTTTGCTGTGGACTAAACCGTTCAGCTAGAAACAGGGCACGATTGTACAGGAATAGATAGTTACTGCAAAATTAAATATTTAAAATGTTTAAAAAATATATGAAAAGTATCAAAATTTTAAAATAAATTATCAAAATAAGTACACCAATACAAAAATCATAAATTATAAAGTTAATATGAAATAAATAAATAATTAGGTTAGTAAATAAATTATTACATTTATTGATAAACTAGATATTATTACAATAATTATGAAAATAACTTATTTATACATTACAATCAATTAAAATAAATTGTTAAAATAAATTACCAAATACAAAAATGAACTAAAATTATATAAAAACTTACAAAAATTGATTATAAAAATATTAAATGAATTATAAAATGAATTACACTTATTACAAAAATTGTGACAATAACCGTACTGTGAAAATTATTAAAATCTATTATTAAAATTGGTTAATATGCTAATTAATAAATTATTACAATTAGTTCGTATAACAATTAATAAATTATTAAAACTGGTTGATATAATAATTAGTAAATTATTAAAATTAGAACCAATTTTAATAATTTAACTTTAATATGATAATTAACAAAATATTGAAAATTATTGTTAAAGTACTGAACCTTATATGCCATATGATAGGATGTAATATTGAATATAATACATTAAATTTGAGTGAACCCCCCCATCGACTAAGATGACCTCACGTGTGACCCCCAGACACGCGTGCCATATGGAGCCAAGTTGCAGCCTTTCCTTCCCCACAGGCTTTAAAGCTGGCAACGAGAAACTTGAGCATGCACCAAGAGAGCAGAAGCTAAATCATCCAGGGGAAAAGTGGGGATGGCGAGAGGAGGATGCTGCTGGGGGAGAGAAGGAGAAGTGCTGCTGCACAGCTTCGATGTGAATTCGAATCCCAGATTAGATTGCTGTCGGCGTGCCTAAGGAGCCTGGGTCCATGGGTAGGGGGAAGGGGGAGGGGGGGACGATGCCCGGAATGGCAAATTCCCAATACGGAAGATGGGCACACTCTAAATCTGATTAATGGTCAGAAGAGAGGGATGACGTGTGGCCTAATTGGGGCACAGGCCTTTTATTTTGCTGTGTTGCTCGTGCCATGTTAGTTGTGATTGGATAGGACAGAATTATCATGTAAAGGAGCATCTTATCTAGCACAGAACATAAAGTCAGGTAATTAATGCGAGTGCAAAGTGATGTTACCTCGCGTGTATAATAACGACAAGGATATCCGCGATATGGCGACTAAAATGGAGTCTTAATGTCATAATACTCTTGGGCTACACGTTGTAAGGGGGGGAAACTCGCAGGCGCGGTTTTCCTCCACTTTTAGAAAATAACAAGTCCGGAGGAAAAGACAACGTTAATGGGGTAATAAACGGCAAAGTTTACAAAGTCAAAAGCCGCTCATTATGAGGCTTGAGAGGTCAGGAGGAACGACTCTTTAAAGTCGTCGGGTGCGCTATGTCTCGGTTATGGACCCTCACAGAAAGGTTTATGAAAGGAAACATGCAGTAGATAACCAGTTTTTAGCGTCTTGTAATTATATTTAATGAACTTGGGCTGTCATGGGGATGATACTTTGTTTCCTCTCGGGCAGAGCCATGCCACCCTAATTCAAAATGGCATCCCACCAGGTTTAGTACGCGAGAAGCTTGTTTTCTTCCTTCAAAAATGGCTTTTATTGCGGATCATAACCAGTATAACATTTTTAATGAACATAAACATGCACCGGATGGTTGTGTTAGAAGTATAACTTGATTTCCCACAGACTTTATCTCCCACACAATAAAGAGTGATGCGAAACTACTTGAGCATTCTGTTTGTGAAATTGGTTCGCAATATTGTCGGTTGGATCCAGAAAGCGAAACATGTTTGGCATTGCAGAAGGTGATGTGATGAAAAAGGGGGGTGTGAGGTCCACCCACAACCGTGCAGCAGGGGAAACCAGAAGTCATCTGGCATTCACGCCAGGATTGTAGGTCACCGGCAAGCCAGACAATTCCTAAAACTTGTCATCGCGAATTCTGGCCCAAACCTCAAGCGAGCTGTTCTCCCATCACTATCTTTGCCTCCGAATGAAAAGAAAGAAAGAAAAGAGAAAAAGAGCGAAATCCCTAGGAGGAATTCGGGGAGAATGGTTTTTCCCCGGCTCCGCCACGTGTCATTGTGATTGGATTTTCAGTCGTCCCTTCTTCTCCCCCCACCCCTTCTACCCCGATAAGAAGGCGAGAGGGAAAAAACATGGCCGCGCTCTGTGTTACGACTCTAATTGATCGAACACATTTATTTATTTATTTATTTATTTATTTATTTATTTATTTATTTATTTAATGTCTATTTATTTATCCATTTCATATTTATTTACTTATTTATTTATTTCATATTTATTTACTTATTTATTTATTTCATATTTATTTACCTATTTATTTATTTCATATCAATTCATTCGTCATACCAGTTAATTCATTTATTGTCATATCAGTTAATTCATTTAATATTGACGTGGTTATTCATTATATATATTATTTCTTTTTTATTATTTATATTTATTTGTATAATTGTGCATTTATTTGGATATTTATTTGTATTTAGTTGGTTATTTATTTATGAATTTTTTTATTTTTGTTTTTTTATTTTTGTATTTATTCCTTTGTAAAAATTAGTAAGTATAGCAAGTAAATTATTCATTCCTTTGTCTATTTTATATCAACCTATTAGTTTTATATTTGCCTTATTATTTTTATTATTATATTATTATTATATATTATATACATTATATTATATATTATATTATATATAATATATTATATATTATATATTATATTATATATTATATACCATATGTATTATTATATTATTATATATTATATATATTATATTTTATTATTATATTATTATATATTATATATTATATATAATGTATATTATATATTATATATTATATATATTATATTTTTTATTTTTTTATTATTATATTTGAGTTATTCCTTTATTTGCTTAGTTATTAATTTATTAAGCTGCTTATGTAATTTCTTGTTTGCTTTATTTTACATTCATTTATTGTGCTTTGAAAATTTGTCTCATTATTTCACCTCCTTATTTATTATTTCACCTCCACATGTATTTATTTCTATACTGGCAGATATTTTGTTTTGAGGCTGTCTATTGCAGAAGTTCAATACAACAACTGATAAATGCCAAAAACCGAACCAAAAGAGGATCTAAGGCAATAAATTGACGGTTTATAAATTTGCACATAGTTTATAAGCAAGTGAAAAATTCAGGGACAACTTTCCACCATATATCCAGCTAAGTAACAACGTCTTATAGAGCAGCCAGTTTTTTTTTAAAAAAGTTAATATTAGCAGGCTGGTTTAGGGTTAAATTGTAGGGAAAATCCGAGAGGGCAATTGAGCTGGCCTAATTTTCATATCCCTCCCAAGAATGAAGACGGGGCCTGCTGCTGAGATGAGACATCCCCGGATCCGAGCCCCACGAAGCCACTTTCATGCCACTTAACTCTAGAGTTTCGACTGAACATAGGTCTATATAAGCTAGAAGGGGGAAGGGAAAAGCCTAGAAATGCCAGGCAATTTGGTGCAGCAACAAACAGCGACATGGGATTCCATTCGAAATTGTGTTCCCCCCTTTTTTTTCTTTTTTTTCCCCCTTCTGTGTGTGTGTAAGCTGGACCCAACTTTTGCAAAGTGTTCTGAAAGTTAAGAAAAGTACTCATTACGACTCAGCTCCCCTTCTTTTTTTTCCCCCCTCCATGTAAACTCATCAAACCAAATAACGTTTCCGAGTTGAAAGTTGAGGAAACACAAAGTGAAATAGCTGCCTTATACAGCCAAAAATCCCTCAACTCCTTATTATTTAGCCAGGCAGAAGATGAAGGGGGGGAAAAAAAAGTTCAGCCACAAGTTCAGCCCACGATTCAGCAACACACGCACATCTCCGTGAGAAGCTTAACGGATTGGTCCGGATCCCCCGGATTTTTTTTTCTCTCTCTCTCTCTCTTTCTGGTGGCCAACCCTATCTTGAAATTGCAGGCTCCGGAAGCTCCTGCGGTGGCCATTTCCACTGGGCGTATCTAGGAGATAAATATGTGAACAGGAGAGTCAGGTACGCACGTCTAGGAAATGTTGATAAACTTCCCGCAGCTTTATGGCAGAAGTGCTGGAAAAACTGGTGTGGTCCGGAATCGAAAATAAGTTTCCCTTTTTTTCTTTTTCTTTTTTTTTCGAGCGATTATTGCTGCCTTCGCCAGTTTGGTCTGGTCGTGGAAGAAATGGTAGAAGAGGGCCTTCGTGACCCCTTCGGCCCTTTTTACCCCCTCAAGACGGTTATCCTCCCGGAACTCTGCCTCTCCGGAGACGGCTTTTCGGCCCGACGTTCCTCCTGATTTACGGAGTTTGTGGGAATCGAAATGGCCGAATTACTGGGGCTAAAAAATGCAGGAGTCCTACTTCCGGAGAGGATGGCCGGGCCTGGTAAGGTGTGAATACGGGATCTCTTCACACCTGTAGGGAAATCCGGAGGGAAAAAAAGTCTGATGGAAAAAAAGTTTCAGATTCCAAGTATTCGCATGAGAGGCCTTATTCGTGCAAAAATGTCCACGTCGTACCAAACCCCTCACACAGATGGCGCATCCTCCCTTTCTGCTCACTCCTGCGACTCTCAGGGTCGCCAGTTCGCGCAGAGTGCACGGTTGGCATTATCAATAATGAGATGGTAATCCCTCTGAATAGTGGGTGCACTGTGCTGCACTTATTTCCAACACTACGCTTGGGAGGAACAAAATGGCTCCAACGTTTGCGACGTTGCCAAAGCTCTGGAACGAACCGCAGAGGCTACGGGTGTGAATTATTATTGTTTGTTATTTTTATTGTTATATAATTCATTGTTTGTTCAATTTCATTAGTTATTTTATTATTCATTTATTAGTTACTGTATTTTATTATACATTTGTTTGTTATTTTATTATTAAGTTATTTGTCTGTTTTTATTGTTTATTTCATTTTACTACGGTCTTTTAATTACTATTTTACTATTTCATTTTCATTTCATTTCATCTATTAGTTATTTTATTAGCTATTAATTTATTTTTATTATTAATAGAATTTTTATTGTTTTTAATTATTACTCTTTACTATTTGGCCCCCGGAGAGTAACACACTGGTAACGTTGTTGTCAGAACAACGGAGCTGCGCGAATGTGGGTGCGCACTATGTTACGATGGTAAAAATTCCCTTACAGCTCATCCCGGACAAACAGAGGTACAGACTCATACATGAAGTGCAATAGCAAGACCAGGACTCCCCCATCTTGATAACAACAACCCCCCTCCTCGTTCTGAAAATGGCTGCCTGTGGCTGCCATAAATGAAATCCTATATAGGTGTCAATTTCCGTCTCCCGGAAATACATCCTCAGACAATAAATTCGTGCCAGCTGCATCAATAAAGGATCGGGACACATTTTTCTCTTCCAACACCCCCGCCTGAAGATTCCCGAAGGAATGCGAGAAAAATGGTCTTGGGGCCCCGTTTCCTTCTTCTTCTTCTCCTTCCCCAGCTCCACACACATCAGAGCCTTGTTCTGTGACGAAGCAATCAATCAGGCCTCTTTTCCCCCTGAATTTCGACAGAGTCCAGGCAGCATTCCAAGGAGGGTTGGAAGATCGGACCTTCTTTGGTATAGAAAAAAGGTGAGTAGGAAAAGTGGTAGGACCGCCCTCCCAACCGGCCAATTCCTGGGGACGTCGATGGGTCTCCTCGACAAGCCTTACCACTTCAAGCACCATTGATATGCCACTGGGGGCATCACGTTGCTTTAAAAAAAAAGAGGGTTACATAAGAGTGCAGGAGGGGCAGGGGGAAAAAATGAATATGTCCCAAAAGATGGGTCTCTCCCTTTATCCTTTTGGCGGAGTCCAATTAAGTGACTGGAGGGGTGTCCTAATGGAGCTTAAAGTGGCAATGGGTAAAAGCTTTTAGGTAATATCCCAAAGGGCGAGTCCTGTAGTGGTTTCTGATGTTCCACCCCGTTCTGTTGCGGAGGGTTTTGTTTTGCCTGATGCTGGGGTGACAAACACCCCCCTTCCCCCCCTAGGTTTTTGGCAGATCATCTGGTTGAAATTAGCTGCTTACAAGGTGATGCATTTTTTATCCAATTGTCTGCTTCAAGCTTGACTCACTATAAATATTAAATGAACCTACATCTTCAAACCCATGAAATGTGACGTGTTTATTGGTTCTTGTTGGCTTGCTTGCTCATTTATTCATTTATCATATTTATCTTTATTATCTTTATTATATTTATTCATTCGTTTATCATATTATATTTATTCATTCGTCGATTAATTTAATTTATTTATTCGTCCATTAATTCGATTTATTTAGTCATCAATTAATTTTATTTATTTAATGCCAATTCATTTTTCAGCAGTTATGTCATGCTATGTATTTCTTATACCCGACGTATAATTTAGTTTAATTAATAAAATTGACTACCATTTTATATGGATATTCCATAATGCTGTTATTTTCGCTTTATTTGTTCATTTTTATAAATTTATTTCTATTTATCAATTTATGTTTGAAATTTTGGTTTGCATCACACCGGTACCTCTTATTTCCGTTAATATTTTATTATCATCCACTACATCATGTATGTAGATAAAATAATGTTGCGACTATTATTTATTTGTATTATTTATTTATTTACAGGGTGACCCTAAAGTCTGGACACATAAGTAGGCCCTAATTGGATTGCATTGTTGGTTTTCAGTTGTGCCAACTCCACATTTACTTACTGTCAACAAACTGCTAGTTAGCAAAACTGGAAACCAACAATATACAATCCAACTACCTCTGCTGTGTCAAGACTTTAGGGTCACCCTGTATTTATGTGTTTCTTCCTGGAGCGTCTGAGCCAGTTTGTCACCAGAAGAAACATCAGGATCATCAACAACTCCAGTACTTTCCTTTCTCCAGCAAGGGCAACTCAATATGAGACAACACGACCTGAATTAGCCGGCTCCGCAGGCAAAACCTGTTCATTTCTGATTCCGAGTCGTCACCTGCACTTCGCAACGGTCCCCCAAACTCTAACGAGTTCTCCCAACTTTCCTCAGGAGACCCAAAGAAGAAGTAAGGTGCTTCAACCTCTCGGTATATATACACACATCGAGATGAGAGAAGAAGTCAAACCAACCGTACAATTCGCATCTGCAATATAAATGTTTCCATTAGCGTTAAGAGCGCCCTTAAATTTTACTTCCTTCATTTTTAGATTTAATCTCGCGCCACTTGTAAGCATCCTCTACATCAAAACGTATCCTCTGGTGTCAGCTGCTGCAAAAAGGGAAGGCCTGCTTGGTTATATTTAACTCGACATGAGAGAGCACAGTTTCAGGATACTACCAAAATTGTGTCCCCCACCATGCCGAGTCTAGAAGAAGACAGGGGGAAAAAAAAGTCTTTTCCTAGAGTATATGGAGGAGTTTCTGACCTCAGGAGCTTATTTTTGGTGCGCTTAATTCAAGTGGGACGGAAGTAAAGGAGGGGTCTCCCCCGTGTTAGCAGTTAAGTGCATTAAATGTCATGTGGTTGGAATTAGTGAGGCGGGAGTCGGCTCGGGTTTTAAACTTGCGAAGGATAATTAGGACCTCCCAAGTACACGCGGGAGGGAACAGTGTAACAAGATGCGGACTTTTTTTTCTAAGATCAAAGTTTAGCCTCAAAATCGTATACACACGTTCGGTTTCACATAAAGGGCAGTAAAATGTCTCCTGAAACAATAACCGCGACTTTTATGGCTGTTTTGTTGCCTGATATATCCACGTGCAATGTTTGATGCAAATGTGCTATTCAATGCGACCAACTATTGCATGTTTCTACATATAAATTATATGGAGAACTAAAACAAAAGCAAATCCAAAGAGTGCAAAAATTAAAATTCTTCTTTTCAAAATGTAGCAAAAATTGGCATTCCAAACACAATGTAGCATATTTTGTCACATTATTACAGTTTGAAATTAACACTTGCAACTAATACTTTTCAATGCTCAATAGGTATATGGCAATATACTATGGCCGATAGGCGTCTCAATACTTATCGGGAGAATGAATTGAACACTACAATGTAATTCGGACTTAAAGGATCGCTATATCGTGCAACAATAACTACATTTGTGCAATTTTGTAGTTCCGTCATTTTTCTTCTGTTGTAAATAAATCGTGGCAACATTTCCCCTCCAGAGTTTGCCATATAAAAATCCTGTTTTACACCGTGACGCAGCTGATATTTCTGGTATCTCTGCCCTACCTCCCCCTACCCTCCTCTGACGTAGGAGATAAATCCAACACTTCCTGATGTAAATCCCAAGCTCAAAGACAATGACACTGTCACACGATACCATTTTCACTATTATTTACTGAAACTCGGTGCATTTTGTTGTCTATTTAAAAAATTAGGTAAACAGATGGAAAAAAAACTAAATGGCGAATTCCTCACGAATGTTTTATTTATCGCTGAAAACTATACGATCTGATTATTTTTTCTGCGATTGTTGTCATAGCCCAAGTCATCAACAGTGATGATCTGTGTTCAAACTAAGAGAATCGGGCGTATATCTTTACAAAATTAAACAGATTAAATGCCATGGTATCTCTCACTGTTTTGCTCTCGTTTGAAGTAGTAAACTTTACAACACCTTTTTTTCAAGCCCATTTGTTGAGCCATACGGTCTTACGTACGTCATTCAAAAGGCAGTGAAAGATACCAATGACAAAGCGTTGTTTTAAAACACTACAGAATTTATTGTCGAAGACGCCTTTTTAAAAAAAAATTGCTAGGAATTTCCAACATTTCTCCGCGGAATGACAAGAATAATCGTGGGACATGACGGGTTTATTTTCGCATTTAAAAATAAACTGTCCACAGTCTACGTGGTTTTTACTTGCTAAACACCAAGTTCGTTTCTAATCTGCAGTATCATCTCATCGAAGTGAATATCCAAATCGCTGGCAACGGACCGTTTGACCACATCATCGAGCAGGTCCCTCAGGTTCTCCGGAAGAGACTCGACCATCTGGCCAGCCAACACTTTCTTATGCCAATTCCTGCTCTCGAACTCGGGCATCTGTAACACGATCTCGTCGAACTTGTAGAAGGCCTCCTTCATCTCTTCAATGCCAGCCGCGTCGTGCTCGGCCAAAGCGTCGGTGATGTGCTTTGTGTACTCTACCTCATCGTCCTCTCCGAAGGCTCTGACGCTCAACCCTTGGTCAGCAATGTACTCCCTGGCCTTCTTCACCGCTGGATCGTCGTCGTCTGAGGGATCCTTGAGGATTGCAATGGCTAGAGCTATCAGCTCTTCCTTATCAGGAATCTCCTCCTTCTGCACCACTGGCGCCATGTCGTTCCTGCCCATTGCTCTGACCTTCAGCTTACTCTCGTCGTACTCATAGTCGCTGATGTCTTCTTCCTCCATGCTGCCCATTGCCCTCACCTTCAGCTTGTCACCCTTGGACTTAGATCCTTCTCCTCCTCCTCCGTCATTCTTCATGTCCTTCATCACCTGCAGGAGCTTCATCAGGCCATTCATCACCTGTGCTGGTGTGTTCCCAACCAAAACGGTCAGTTAAGTACAGCCTCATCTCATGTAAACATTTCAGTGTGACGTACCATCCCAGCCTAACTTGTCATTGACGTCATCGTTTCACTTACCGATTCCTTTGTCAATAGAAATCTTCCGAACGCACCCCTGGAACCTCCAACTTTTCAAGTGCCCATGGAGTTGCCCTCAAGCAGCAATGGGAGTAAACAGAGTCACTGTTCCATCCGTTGACAAGGAATTGGTAAACAAAACGATGACGTCAATGACAAGTTAGGCTGGGCAACCAAGCTTAAAATCGTTTGAAAAGATGCGATATTAGGCCTACTTGGAATTTCCCCTCTTTCTTTGGCCTCAGAAATCCACGACTCTGAAATATTCAGAATAACATTCGACGATAAAAATAGCTGGATTTATGTACGAGTATGATATTAGGACGAATTGCAGCACCATGTCAATACTTGGAGTTGAAAACAAAATAGTTATAAATTAAAACTAATTAATTTTTGGAATATTGTGGATAAATGATAATTTCTTCTAAATTTTAAAGTTGTTCCAACATAATTTTGAATTAGTTTGCTGCAGTGCAGGCTTGATTCTATTACCACCAAAGGTTCAAAGGTGCCTTGTTGGCAACAATTGATAGCAACCCTGGGTGGACCTTGGGTAGTGCATAACTCGGCCTAATATTCTGGGGATCGTGACATGGGGTCGAGGCCCTACCTAAACTCTCTTCATTATTCTGTGTCGAGGGCTGGGGTGCGACGCAGAGGACGACTATCGTTGACAGGACCAACACGGGGAAGTTCATCCCGGATCCACTCCTCCTCCAGAACCGATCAAGTCTCTCCGCTAACCTGGACGGATATCGGCCGATTCTTCTCTATATAAGTTGCATTCCTCAGGAACGCAATTCGGATACGCTTCGAGGGGGGTGTTCGAGAGGCAGTGCGTCATTTGCCTATTGTGTCATCACCTCCAAACGACCCAGCTTTTATGTGCGTCAAGATATGGAGTCGCATTCAATAAGTCGGGTATCGCTCAGTTACAACAGGATTCAATATAAGGAACGGACTGCTCTTAAAAATAAGATGCGGTTAGTATATAGGATCTTTGCCTGTCAGGCTTAAAAGTATACAGGCTGTGGTAAGTACCCAGCAAAATGCAGCCAACATGGCGTCAACCACAAGGTTTGTCGTTTAATTCTAGGTCATTTTCAGGTCACCGGTAGTCATGGTTGAAGCCAACCATGCAGAGGTTTGGCGTTATTAAATTATTGTTTTAATATTCTAAAAATAATATTTGTGATTATTTGCTCTAGATCATGATCTAATAACATACAATGGCGCCGGAAATGTGGGCGGAAGTGACAGCCAATGACGAATGTGATTCTACAGTATATTACCAGGCGATATTAATTTAGCACCAAATATTTTATAATTATTCATTTCACAATTATGTATATTGCATTTATTAATGTGTTAATGAATCTATTACACATATTTTAATATTTTGTGGGACATTTATTGTATTATTATATTTTTATTGTTTTAATAATTTCTTTAATACTTCTTCCTCTGATAATTTCTTTAATACTTCTTCCTCTGATAATTTCTTTAATACTTCTTACTTTGATAATTTCTTTAATATTTCCTACTTAATAAAAATTTATTTCATCTCTTATGTTAATAACTTCTTTCATAATTATTTACTTTGTACCGCACCGTAGTATTTTAATATTTTAATCTAATTTACTTTATATGCACTAATATATTTTAGGACTTGAAACCACTTCCTTGATTGGTCCGTTGCTAATCCTACAGTCTAGATTTTGATTGTTCAGATGTTGCCATGTTTGTTGCTTTTAGTTGCTACATACCTTACAGAGTCTCAAGACTGTACAACATAACCTTCAGTAAAGTTATCTGGAACCATACCTGTGTGTTTTGCTCTAATTGATGGAAATTTATTGCCACATTTTGCAACGTAACATGTCCACTATTCAGCTTCATTTCCATAAGTGTATACAATCCTGCAGTGAGCCCATCGCCAGCAAATGAGTGGACTCCGAATCCCTATAAAACTGCTAATCATTCTGCTATTAACAAAATTGCCAGCCAATAACCCCAGCAATTCCGCCGTGATTTTACATCCTGTCAATACAGCTTGACCTGCGCGCTCGGTTCACGATAGATTTGAAATCCCCTGGCCTGCCCCTGGGTCATGCCGAGAAACCCCGTTGCATTAAGGAGAGCCCCAAAATGACTTTAAAATATTCATTAGCGACCTACCTTGGGAATTCACCGACCCTTCATCTCAACCCTCTCCCCCCTTCTGTGACTCACAATGCACCTCAGTTGACAAAATAATAATATTCCCTCAACACAAAAGGTTAAGCCACCAGCCATTATTATTATTATTATTATTATTATTATTATTATTATTATTATTATTATTATTATTATTATTATTATCATTATTATTATTATGCTGCTTGCCCCCTCCCTACACTTGGAAGTAGTGGGCCTACATAGGCTTCTACCGGTTGGCGCATAGGCTCTCCCTCTGCACACTACTGCCGTGCGGGGGAAAGTAGTACTACATTCACGTTGGTGATGAATCACTGCGCGGGCAAAGCCCACCAGGGTGATATAACCAGCAAGTCTCGTCTCCATTGAAGTGTGCCCCATGACCGCTATAGAGGGACACTACTCTGTCATCTCATTGTTGAAAGGTAAAAGTGACGTCTATTGTAACTCCACGCACCTTAGGTGATGAGTCAACTTGTGTACGGGGTGAGTCAAGCATTGTGAATTCTGTGTATGATATTTGCTATGCTTTACCGCAACGTATCCAGTGTCCATACAAACCATACTGTAAGTCATAATAACACATTAGAGACCATCAACTCCATTTTATTCTTTCTCGCACTACCTATCGACAGACACTGTGTCCAATCCCCACCTTGACGTGTCACAGACATGGCCTAATAAACTTCATTGTCATAGTCTGGATCATCGGCATAGTCGTCTGCTGCACCTACACCACCATCGTCGTAGTCGTCTTGATCTCGTCCAGCAGGAGCGTCGTAGTAAGGATCGTACTCGTCGTAGTAGTCTTGACCTTTCGCCCAGGACCGGACGCCAAGTTTTCCAGCTTTACCTCCGCCGTCGATCGTGAACGTCGGTGTCTTTCCTTCTCCAATCGCCGCTATGGTCAAGCCAGTCAGCTCGAACAGCTTGGAGATACCCCTCATCATGAGGGCTGAAGAATAAGAGCGGGTTCACACGGTGGTCGTTGGTTGTTCACACCAGTAACCATAGTTGGTTCCCCCACTTCCCCAAAATTTGTTGACCCCCATACCTGATGGGTCTTCGGCTCCATGGATGAACGGGAGCAGGAAGGCACAGGTGACAACGGTAGTCACGGCCAATAGTGCCTTCATGTTGTCCCTGATCGTGGCCTTTTACTAAAAGGAGCGAAAGGCTTGTGGGATTGTGATTTCATCTGGCGAAATCAGCTGTCTCAAAGTGCCCTTTTGTCCTCAGCCCTGACAATGAGACCCATTACGGTTTTTACTGCCGTTACGTCAATACCTTGCACCGATGTCTATATTTGCATCCCAAGGATGCTGAAAATGCATTACGAATAATCATTTCGGTCCAGTTTGAAGATTTCTCCAAGATGGCGGAGTCTCACTGCCCGAAGCGACTCGTAGCGGCCGTTTGGCGCACCAGTGTTGATCTGGATCAAACCCTCAAGATGTTTGATCACGATTTTCCTTCTGACAACTTCCGTCTGTTGAAACAACCTATAGGTATTTCGTTATTAAACCCTACGGGGGCTCCCCCTATTTCTCCATAGAAAGCAGCCAGAGTCGGTTCATAATGATCCAAGCAGCTGTACCTTTTCTCCCTGACTTGAATACCGTGATTAGGAATCTCCCTCCCCTCCTCCTTCTCAGCCCAGCCTTGGCAATGACCGTGATCCGCACACTCCCGGATATTCCGGTTATGACCTCTCCAAAGTCTGCGTTATGACTTTTCCAGCAGTTTGCAGGCGAAAAGGGAGGATAGATATTTCCCAAGGCTGCATTTGGCCCTCCGGAAACTCCGGAGCGAAAGGAGAACCCAATCTGCCATCAACTCCAATCGGCCGCAAATTATGGAAAATCCGGTTTATGCACAGTACATACAATCCGGATTATGTGGATAGTTCGACGATAGAACCAGAAGAAAGGGTCAAAATGCACTTACAACTTTTTTTTGTGTGTAAAGTATGTGATAAGTAGATAGGGGGTTGTTTCCACAACAGCAGGATCGAATAATACATGTTGCAGTTACGACTTTTTTGCAAATTAGGTGATAAGCAGATACGGCTTTTTTTTTCCCTCAATACCCGAATTACATGTTGCAGATATTTCGTCGATCCCGTCCGAATAATTCGCACATTTTAACCGCATTTTCTGCAAGATTCTGGATGCGAACATGATGAATGAGGTGCGCATAGGCCTGTTATCCGGGACTTTGGGATGCTGAGAGCTGGAATGTTTAGAGGGAGGGGAAATAGTGGGAAGCTCCCCACCGGAATGCCTGCTTGTGCGAAAATGAACGCCTCCCCCCTCGTGTAATAAATATTACCAATGTGCATAATTCCGGGGGGGTGTTCTACCCCCCGGNGGGGGGGGGGTGTTCTACCCCCCGGAAAATGCAGGGGGTTTTATCCGGGATACTGGGAAGCAAGGCCGCCCTTGGGAAGGTTCCGGTTTCCAGGTTTGCGCCCTCGAAATGTGAGAATCAATTATAGTAGAGCCCATGCAAATTTACTTATAAAATTAAATTTTTAGCTACTTTAATATTTAATGTCGAGCGAATCGAATGGACTGGACTTGAGCCAGTACATCGCTTGGATTCGCTCTTTTGCCGCCATTGGCGCCACCGTAGCACTGTACCAGTGTAGCCAACCCTATAACAATCCAGGCACGTGTTGGCAGCAAATCTTCAATAGTTCGGCTGCCAAAATTAACTACCATGCATTAAAATTTTTAACAGCATCCCCCACCCCTGCCAGCCATCTACAGAATCATAACTGCAGAGAGTCAAGTTGGTGGTAATCACCATGGCGGGCTAATTTGTAGCAGATCCCCAGCTATTACCAGAGGGTCGACTATAAAAGACAAAACGGGTATCCCCCCACTCCCCACCTACCCACCCTTTTAGCCATTATAGCAGGGCTAGGGGGGAGATCCGGAGACCGATTTACGGTCCGATGTATTCATGTTCCGATGCAGATGCATTCCGGGTATTCAGCATCCGGATGATCCATTCTCCGCAAAAGCCCTGCTTTCGCGACGACTATTGTTCCGCAGGAGCAATTAATAGCTGTTGAGGGGGGACAGGCAAAATGCACAAAGTCCACTTGTTTCCGACGCTAAAGAAGTGGATACAAAATGGCTGTACTCACCATACACGGTGAGGGTGGCTGGCTCGCTGACTCGACGATTAGCAACGTTTTCGGCCACACACGTGTAATTGCCCATGTCCTGAAGCCTGGCCTGGACCACTAAAAGATGACCCTCGCTAGACACTATATAGTTTGGCTCTCTAGCCAGATCTAGTGGGACGCCATTCCGCATCCAAGACACTGTTGGAGGAGGCACACCCTGAGGAGGCAGGCACCTCAGCTCCATCTGCTGCTCCAGCTCCACACTCTGCGAGTACGGAGGTGAATCAAACTGCTTCTTCAAATCTGTAAAGTTAAAAAAAAAACATTATTAACATAAATAACAATTAAATAAATTTGCATGAAAGCCAGAAATACCCACAAATTCAATCTACACCGGCAGGCCGCTACTTGCGGGGAATTTTACATAATATATTTATATATAAGGCAACGTTTCTTTGTTTGCATATGGCATCAAACAGTCATGGAATCAGCTCGTGCAAATAACGGGCTCCCTGATAGCCTGTCTTACAATGTTTGTTTGTTTGTATGTTTGTTTGGTTGGTTGGTTGTCCATGGCATAAAAGTGTCATGGAATCAGGCCTCGCAAAGAACGGGCTCCCTGTTAGCATGTCTTACATATAAAAGGCAACGTTTTGCTTTGTTTGTTTGTTTGTTTGTTTGTTTGGTTGGTTGGTTGGTTGGTTGGTTGTTTGTCCATGGCATCAAACGGTCATGTAATCAGGCCGCGCAAAGAACTGGCTTCCTGCTAGCATGTATATAAAATTGGCTTGATGCTGTGCCTCTGTTTGTCCGGGTAGTTGGCAGCGAGAGAGGATGCGCCATCTATGTGAGGAATGTGGTACTATATAGACAGTCTGCGGCAGTGTTGCCAAGTTTTGGCAATTGGCTCACTAGTCTACAATATGTACAAATAAACGAAATATATATGGGTAATGTGAGTCCCATCAGTATGATTAAGGCGGGTTTGGTAGCTGGAAGAGCGCGGTAATTATCCGCGTCAGATGGCGTGACCTGAATGGGGGTTCCGTGACTCCCTGGGCCAAAATATGATTTGGGCTGACGGGGGGACTGCCATCCACGGCAAGGGACCGACTGCCAAAAAAGGGCCAATAATAATTAATACGTACATGATTCGGGCCAATTTGTTGCGCGTTTGAAGATTAGAACCGGCGGTATTTTTTTTTTAGGCCCACCCTCTCTCGCGGGAGGTTCTCCCGAAAATCAAAACTGGCACGTGAAAAAGATCCGGACGGAGGATGATGGGGGGTAAAAGAGCAGGCCGGTTTGCACCAATTAGTGCGCGTGATTGTCAATCTAACCAATTACGAGCTCAATTTCAGGACTTGGTACTTGATGGGAGGGAGGGAAAAGCCTCATTGCAAATTCTAGGACTGGTTCGAATCTCTGGTGAAGGACAAAAAAAATTTGGAGTATTATTGCAAATTTTCAGGAAGTTCCGGAAATTCAGTTGTAACAGTTTGCATTAATTTTTGTAAAAAATATATATAATGGAAAAGTAAATTAAATTGCAAATGGGGAAAATAAATAAAATAAAATGGAAAAGTAAATTAAATTGCAAATGGGGAAAATAAATAAAATAAAATGGAAAAGTAAATTAAATTGCAAATGGGGAAAATAAATAAAATAAAATGGAAAAATAAATTATTAAATTATTAAAATTGGGAAAATATATTTTAAAATGATTAATTAGACAATTTGGAAAATAATAAAAATTGGAAAATCATTTGAAAGTAACTGAAAATTGCAAAATAAATAACAAATTAATCAAATACAGACTCACTGAACCACCACTAAAATTAAATGCCAATTCAATCCGTACAAAATGATAAAAAAAAACATTTCTGTTTCAATTGAAATTTCCTGATAAATGTGTGTGACCTCACATCCCGTGAAAGAAGCCGTTTCCTTTCATTCTCTTGGAACTACAGGGGGTGCACTGAATACCCCCGTGAATTTAGCAAGGCGACGCCGCCCTCCCACGAGTTCATTAATATTCATTGAAGGCCTTAATTGAAAAAATTGCAGCCCTGTCAAACTTTTTGGTGGAAGGCAATCTAACGCTAGAGGGGCGCTGCTGCTACTACTACACACTTTTCGTCAAGTGTTTCAAAGTCCCCGGAGGAGGGAAAAGAAGAAGAAGGGCGTGACGTTTATTTCCTTCCAAGGAAATTAACGTCGTCTTTTGCTCCCTAGACACCCCCCTACCCCGTCCCCCCAGCCTTTTTTCCATACCAATGTCCCCAGCACCAAACTTCCCTATTCCACCTTACCCCAGTTTCATTTACAGACAATAGCTCAGGGGGTTCGACTCTCCATGTCGTTAAAGTTGTCCCGAGCCCAAGTAAATCGAATCGCATTTGAACCTCAAGATCTTTTTCGCAAAAAGAAAAGGGGGTCAAAGAGAATATGCCAGGGAGCCGACAATTACTGTTCTACAAACTAAGTTTTTGACTCCCAAAAGTTAAGTCTGACAAGATGTTCGTTTGGATCGTTTCCAGTTCAGAAAATCTTGGGAAGCAGATTCGTTAAGACTTTCCATTACTGATCAGACGAAAAGGGTTCGCCCTCTCCTTAGACTTTAATAGCGGAGAAAGGTGATAACTTGGAAGATTACGCCTCAGGAATTTCAAAGTGTTCAACAGAGTTCTGATGATGGATGAGACTGTTTCTAGTGGAATCAATCCGAATAGAAACTAGACAATTTAGACGAAAATGAGACCACAATCATGGCCAGAATAGAAGCAATACATCAAGAAATGCCAAGCCAAATGCCACCGCAATATTTCTCACACCCAACTCCCCAAAAAATTCAATACAGCTTTTCCCCTCCAACCTATACAAAATCTCTTCACCAAACAGCGCCTTTTCAACCCCAGGATCTTCACATTATGTATGCATCAAATGAACCCGCAGAATCACACATGCACATGAGCAATTCATCATCCGGCACGCCTCTGAACACTGGAATAATTACAACTTTTAAAAAAAAGGTGATCAAAAATTGTGGTCTTATACGGCGTGTTAACCTGCCATAAATCTTTTTCCTTACACACGCCTGCGCATGGTAAAAATCATTTGCATACGATCCAAAGTCGTCTCGGCAATATGAGCATCATTACCTGAAATGTATACGACGTTCCTGCTGCTACACTGAAAGCTTTTTCCTATCTTACGACCCAATTAAAAGGCAATCCTCGTTCATACAAAACTGTTTCCACTCTAAAAGAACACAGGCACAGATAGTTTTTTTCCTAAAAAAAAAAAAAAACTCAATTATTTTTATCGACCATTTTACTCGGCTGGATACTCATCTGTTTTTAAAACCTGTTTCTCACAATCGGATCCGTTTTTATAAATCAGTGGAAAAGCGAGGTAATATACGTCAGAAAATCTGATTCGTACCTGTCAGTGTTGCCCTAGAAACTGAGCCTCAAAGGTAATCAAAATGTCCACAACTTTTCAAGTGTTTCACAAAAATGTTCGTAGCGTTCCTACTACATAGCCAGTACTAAAAATAACTGTTATTCATAACCCGACCTAAGGGCAACACCCTGCACTTGCTTCTATAAAGGGTCTGCACTGATTATAAAGGGATGTGTGGGCAGCTTCCATGATCCCTCACCTGGCCAGGCTTAATTAGCCAATTACGACAAACACCCCCAGGGCGCGGCAAACGCTTCTCTTTTGTTTGCACGTGCGCAGCCAATCGCAAGGCGTCGCTTAAGATCGCGCCACGTGCATTGATCCCACAAACTCAAACTAAGAGAAACTACAAATTAGACCCGCTTCTTGTATAATGAAAAAAAATAATTTACTGGTAGTTTTTTTAAAGAGAATGAGTAGCTAACAAGTAATTAAAGGTTAGGTGATTGCTGAAGGCACAGGCAGAGCCCCATTAATTCCTCCATATTGATCCGGACTAGTTCCAATTACGGCCAATTCTCGCCGGGCATTTATGAGCTTTAATGGTGGGCGATGAGTCGATCCGGTAGAGAAATTCCTACCGCACAAACCACCATTCTCATTACGCTACTTTATATCTCACGCTTCCCTTCGCCTTATACATGCACATCGGATTTGTTCATCCTAGCAACCCACACGTGGCCCAAATTTTTTGGAGAATATATAGTACGTCGAGAGACAGCGCGTGTGAAGAGAAACACGCTCGGCGAAATGTGGGAACCGTGTTAACAAGACGGACGTGACTGCGACCGTCAAGTCCTGTTAAGCCAAAGATATACGTGACAAAACTGGACTCTTGTTAATGAGGCATTTAGACGCCTCCAGGTAATATCTCATTACCCTTGCCAGTCCTGTGGATGTTAGTAGTTAGACGTCTAATTGGGCTCAAACGTTATTGTGCCACGGCAAAGATACACAAACACTAAGGGCTCCATCCTTTTGTGTTGGTGTATCTGTAAGGCTTTGGGGTGACCGCGCCAGTACGTTCCCTGCCAGGCACGGTTCGTCGCATTGCTTGATGACACCCCCCCCCCCCNCCCCCCCCCCCCCCCTTTCATCATCTTCATATCATTCCGCGTACGAGCCCAAAAATTCAGTTCTGCTTGTTTGAACTTAACATATGCACATCCATTTTGGACCAGGTCAAACTGGCAAACCTGCCCACATTTGGCTGGCTTCCGGTTTGAGGACAGCGAGAAAGGCAACCAATATTTCACTGGTTGAGGATAAGATGGTGTTGGCCTCTGGGAAGTAACCACGTCCGCCGCAGACTCTGTGGCTGCTTCACTTCCTATTGTTTCACTCGACCGTACTCCAGACAAGACCGCGGGGTTACTCCACGGGGAAACAGCCTTCGGTGTGTCAATCTCGGGGGGGCCTATACACACCCTGAGCTAACTAACAATTTCCCTAATAGTTTGCCCCGGAATGTTCTTTAATTACTGAGGCAGCTCGGATTCCAGGCACCAAAAGGTTCTGGAGTTGACGTCTATCATGGATATTGAAACAGCTGGATATGTATCCACTCACACTGGTTCAAATATGCAGGACTATACAACATCGAAATTTGGAAGCAGATTTCAGCGTGATAAATTTTTAAAAATTTAATTTGAATTTTCGGCGTAGTACGGCTTGAACATAACACTAATTGTAATGCGGACCAGCACATCTTAGCCCGGGCAAGAAAATTAAGCAAAATTACTCGAGCTCTGGACAGTGGCGCAATTAGCCAAAATTCGGTGTACACCGCCTGCTGGCTGCCATCCCCGTCTAAACTGTCAATCTCGGCTCGGATCCGCCGCAAACTAACATTTCCCCACAGGATAATAGTTTGGCCGGAATGCCCATTAATTACACTCGCCCGCCTTCCACCCGGTATAATTGAGATAACACAGGTAAGGTTCATTCCGTCAACCGGCAGACCTAATTGAATGAAAATAAGGGCCTACCCGGCTCTGAAAATGGGGAATTAAGTGAAGCAACGCATTTGCTGTACAGTATAGTACAGTACAGGGTGGTGCACTGGCCAATTGTACCAACTGCTAAATAGCCAAGTGTACAAACAATACAGCAACAATTGCAAACATTTTTTCCACAAATTCCCCCAAAAAATGCTGTTTCTATATGTACCCGTGATTACTAGAGTGAACAATTCGCCTATTTACCTATACACCCGACTCATGAAGTGGGTACTTGGACAGTACACCGCCCTGTATAAAGCGGCGGCAGTTAAATTCCAGCTGAGGTAGTAAAAGGCGGGGTGTTCTCTCCCAGCACACGAGAATCTTCGCGCTTCACTTGCACTTCAACCCGGAGCCTGCACCTCGTTACCACCCGGGATACGTGGACCTGACAACCGTTAAATTAGGGAATTTCTAACGAATCAACAAAGCAAACGGTTTTCTGCTCTGCTTTTAAAAAAAGACTCCGGTACCACTGATCCGGATATCCGCTCTAAAAATTTCTTCAGAAGCGCAGGACTACATTTAAAAAGTAGTGCACATCTGCACTGGCTCGCGGAGGAAACTTACCCATGGGATAACTATCACATTCATTCGGCTATAACATTAAAAGTATGGCAAGTGATTGCCCGAGAAGGGACGATTTTAACGAGGTATCGCACTTGGCAATAACGTTAAAAGTAAGCAAGTTATCCCAGAGGAAAGTTACCTCCGCTGTACCTAAAAAGTAGTCCAGCAAAGTGCATGAATACATTTTTAAAAGTAGTCCCGCCACCTCACTCCCACGCGGAGGGAACTTAGCTATGGGATAAGTACAACAGCCATTCATCTATTTGTTAACAACAACTTCAGCGATGAGCCAAGAAGATCTATTTTCAACAAGATATCACACTCGTCCATAGCTTTAAAAGTACGAAAGTTGCCCCGGAGAATAGTTACCTCCGAGGTACTTGAGAAGTAGTCCCACCAAGCGCACGAACACATTTTTTGGGGGGATAAAGTAGTTCCCGCAAAATGGCGGCCTAGCGTATAATAGCAGGGTTGGTTTAATTCCAGGGGCCTTCCGAGCCCTGGAGCTCCGGGGAGGGAAGGGAAAATTAGCTTGTGGCAACATCATCTGACCACATTCAATTTCAAACCTCATTAGAACTTTGCAGGATGGAGGCTAACTGCCTACGAGTGTGGACCTACTTTTCATCACGCGGAGTTGTTATCGATGCGTCCCCCCCCCCCCCTTTCGGCTACGCTTTTATTGTTGCCTATTACAAGCTGGGTGTTCATTAGGCGATGCTTTTTATTTCATGCCTGCAACAGGTCCTGGTGTAATCACTCTGGGAATAGAGTTGGGTTCAGATAATCGTGTGTTCACGGCGACCTCATGATGCGACAAATTATGTCAAAAATATTCTGCTAGGAAACTTTTTTTAAACTATTTTGAGACAATTTGAAAGGTCGCTGGCCTTACTCCCTGATCGTTAGTGTGAATACCTACTTTCCCACCGATTTATTCGCCGATATTCCCACGATTCCTAGTCATTATCCTTTTGCAACAGGTTATATTCTAGACTTTTGTTCCTTTTCATACAAAAAAAATGGATTTAGTATGGGAGGGTAAGGGGGAGTAATCCATTCTTGTCATGCATGGTCGATAATCGAAATTTGGCGCCAGAAGATAATCAGGGACTGGCGAAAAGTTGGGATTATTCAGCCCCGGATTTTGGGAGCTGACTTCATTAACTCCTCATCGACCGAACCCCTTCCAAACTACCCAACCCTTATAATCGAACCTATCGACTTTCGATAAATCTCTGCTCTGTTAGCACCTCTTCTCCCCGCCTGCCCTTTTCAGCACCAAAATTCTTTCAAGCCAGATCGAGCAAGATTCGACCCAAAGGAAACTCAACTCTTTAAATAAAAAAATCCTGGTTGGTTTTAGAAGTGGGGGGAAAAAAAGGAGTGAGAGAAACGGTTGAGGGCGTTCTTCGTGGCCACTTTGACTAGATGGACACGGAGGGAAAAGCATCGGTGAGGAAACATCCATCAACGTCCATGGCGGTTCCAGTCACAGTCAATTCCGGGAAAAGGCCTGTTTCCTGGACTCAAACTCGATTGGGGATCACGTGCCTTGAATTTCGTTCTAAACTAGGCCCGATCATCAATGGACAAGGTTGCACCAACCTAAGATTTACACCAGAAGTGTGTGCTTTAAATGCACGAGTATGGCCCATGATACTCTTCTCAGTGTACAATATGTTTGTCCTAAGAACTGTCAGCAACATCAACAATGTAACGAACAAAGGCTTGTGACGACGACGACGACGACGACGACGACTACTACTACTACTACTACTACTACTACTACTACTACTACTACTACTACTACTACTGCTGCTGCTGCTACTACTACTACTACTACCACTACCAGTACTACTACTACTACTACTACTACTACTACTGGTGGTGGGGGTGGTAGCAGTAGAAGGCGTAGTAGTAGTAGTAGTACTGTAGTAGCAGTAGGAGTAGGAGTAGTACTGTAGTAGCAGTAGGAGTAGGAGTAGTACTGTAGTAGCAGCAGGAGTAGTAGTAGTAGTAGCCTAGTAGTAGGCTACACAGTCTCTATATACAAAATAGTAGCAGCAGTAGGAGTAATAATAATAATAATAATAATAATAATAATAATAATAATAATAATAATAATAATAATAATAATAATAATAATAATGCAGGGCATGAATCCGATATTAATTTCCATTGCACACAAATTAATGAGTGGTCAATAACACTCGCAATCAGTCCTTCGTAATGACGAGTATATCACAACCCCCCCCCCCCCNATAATAATAATAATAATAATAATAATAATAATAATAATAATAACCAGCAACCGAACAAGGAGTATACCATGAGGTACCTGGACAAACAGACAGACAGACAACCAAACAAACATTGGCTTACATATTTTTATCAAATTCATCCTGCAGCCTAGGCCAGCCCGCCCAACTCGCCTGGTCCAAACGTTGCCTACATACCAGGGGCCACCAAAAATTCCTTTCCCCAAATTTTCCCCCCATCATCCAAACTCCGGAAAATCCTGTTCTCCCCTCTCTCTTTCAGGATGGAAAAAAACCGGAACCTTCTCCATTGGAATATTCATGGAGTGAGGGGGGGGGGGGGTATGCAGGG
>KZ538040.1:95079-105295 GCA_000934665.2 Catajapyx aquilonaris | reverse complement strand
GGGGGGGGGGGGGGGGGGGGGTATGCAGGGAGCTCTCTCTCCCTCTCGACATGTTAGGGCGGGAGAACACCCACCCTGGGTTTCCCTCTCTATCTTCTCATGGCTCTAGGGGAGGTGGGCCACCAAAATTTTCGGAGGACGATGTGACGTGGGTGAGGATTCAGACGATGCCACGCTGCACGAATTTCCTAATAGGCAAACCCCCCCTCACAGATTATGTGCAATTACCCCGGCCACTGGAGTTTTACTGTGCCTTCAGGTGTTGTTGCACCAACCTAGCAGGTGGAGGTGGTACATGATGCGGGTTGGAAAGTCAATGTCGTAAAAAAGAAAATTGAGGGGCGAAAGAAGGGNGGGGGGGGGGGGGAATTTAGGTGGCATAGGGCCAATAAGTACATGGTGTTTCATAATTGCATCCGGGGCAGGTGGAATGCTGAAATATTGACACCCTGTACCACTTGACCCCCAATATTCACAAAATTATGAGACACCCTGTCTGTAATTGAATTTAATTGGGGTTTAAATTTAACGTATATTTTAATGTCTGTATTATACTTGGTGTATCAACATAGCGACAGAAAACTGAAGATTGTGTAAAAGTAATAGTAGCGAACAGCAGTACACTGCGTATACAGTGTAATAATGATAATTGAAAATTACATTAGTCCAATTACTCACACTCTCAATTATATTAGCCTAATAATTACATTTGACGTGCCAAATATCAACTCTGCTTTACTGCCAAAGTACCGGTAGTAATAAATCAGAAGAAAAAAATTGTTGGGACATTGTCCCAACCCTATCAATCTTTCAGTGCCTATATACAAATGGCCCTGAGGGCAATATGCCCCGGGGCAGAACAATGGCCACTTTCTGGACCCAAGCACCCCCTTTATTTCCCCCCTAAAACGACATACATTTCCGCCTGCACATCTAGCAAGGCAAGGGAATAAACAGCGCCTCGGCAGTGTCAATACCGCCCATTTGCATACAAATGTCGGCCATACCTACGAGGAATTAAAATAGCCGCGGCGCAGCGACTCTCTCTCTCTCTCTACCCTCTCTAAGCATTGCCCCGGGGCCAAAGACGTCTATTGAAGCAAGGTCCGTGGCTTTATTGCAACCTGGGTCCCGGTGTATATTCGTTGGGGGCGATAGTAGTGATGGTTTCTGTGGCAACCATCTCCAACCAAGGGGTCCCGCGGGCAGCCTAAATTACCTCTCTGCAAGCCACTGAACACATAATAACAGCAGGGTAGCATACCCCTTCCAACAAATAACCACCTCCTTTTCAGCCTTGGCCGTGAGGAAAGGTGAGTCGACACTAATAACAGCGCTTTAGGGAAAGAAAAAGCTCTAGGTACGTGCTATAGCTGGGGAATTTCGAAAATCTACAGGGTGTTTTGTATACGATGTAATATCATATATGGCACGTTCATTATGTATGTTAACCTGGGTTCACGTTTCTGGCGTTAACCTTCTGATATGTTAACCTGCGGGTCACAGTCACAAAATTGTCCAACTCTTCCACAGCAGAATTGTGTGGTACCTTTCCCTGTATGAAATGGATGCTGGAGTGAACTGCGTACTTGGGCAGTGCAGCACCCTGTGTCTATAGTAGTGAGCCGCCCTCCCAGTAATAACAGGCCCTAATGGGGGCAGTAATTTAGGTGTGGCTGGCAGGCTCCCTGGGACCCGCCGAGTAGGACCAAACCCACATCCAATGGAGAGGTATTTTATCTGGCCATGGCCAAGGCTCAGGTGGACGTCGAAAATGACTCTGGACGGAATCGAATTACGCGTCGGGTATACATCATTTGCACAAAAACCTGGGTACATTATGTGGTTGCCAGTACATACATTTTGAAAGGCCTTTTTTTGGAGGGCAACACAACAAGCCTGCAATGGTGGCAATGCCATTTTTGTGAAGCGCAACACAGGCGCCATTCAAGATGTACCTTTTCAAGCCAGCTCTATCTAGTCAGAGTTTTTTTTATATTCATGGATGTCCCCGGGTTAATGCATCGTGAGAGCTTATTGACTGTCACCCAGACCTAAAGGATGGGTCGGTCGGGGTTGGCAGAGGCCGGAATCGCCGCCAACTTCCCCGCCGGACCACTATCCCCCCAGCACCCTGTAATGTACCCTCAGCCTTTCATGGCTTTCAAACAAAAGGGGTGGGTGGAAAGCGACCCAAACACCGCAGGGCTCCTCTAGATTATGCGTCGGAGTGTATGGGACTATCCTACACACAAATTTCCCCATCAACAAAAATTGTTGAAAAAATAGTGTGTCTAGATAGTGGTTCGAGTCCAAACCCCTGGCAACACAGCATAGTAGGAACGATGAGGGGGTATAAAACCGGGTTGGCTGGACTGTCATCCTGCTTTACAACCGGTGGCGCAGGTGTCGGCTTTTTGTAATAAGACGTCGCGTGCCGGCTGTGGGAAAACGGCCATTTGATCCACAAAAAAAGAGAATCTGTTGGCAGGGGCTCCTGGACTCAGGAGGAACCCACGTGGAACGACCAGAGAAAACCCAAGACCACATCCTTCATATAACAAGAGAAGACACCCTTATAGGGTCACACATGGGTCAGATTATACACTCAAAATGTCATATTACGTCTCAGTATTTTTACATAAAATATTTTACTAATAGCAGTTATTTTACGTATTGGTGGCCTAATAGTAGTTACTTTATTCATTGGTGTTCAGCTATTTTATGCATTCGTAATCGTGCAGTTATTTTACTTTTCTTGGCGTTTTAATAACAGCTATTTTACGGTGTTCTCATCACAGATAGCCGTTATTTTACAGGGAGATACTGCCGGTGGTAAGTTTACTGTTGACGGCAGAAGACAACAGTTTAGTAGCAGTGATTTTACTGCAGTTGGTAAGCCTATCATCAATTATTTACTTCTTACTGTTAGTATTCTAATGTCAACTATTTTACGTGTTGTAGAGCACATAATAGCAGTTCTTTTATGCACTGTTATGTGGTGTTCTTAATGTAGTTATTTACAGGTAGCAGTTACTTGCAGACGCTGTCAATTAACAGTTTTTAAAAACTTAAATATAGCTTATCAGTAGCAATTTTTGACAAGTACTTAAAACAATTATATCGTAACGGCTATTTGTTAATGTGCTTTGCCACTTTTAATACAGTGTTAGCAGTATGACGAGAAAATCAAAAAGTCTGATTGGTTGCTGTCACGAGTAGCCTGCTCTCATTGGCTGATCTGAACATTCAAAACGGCTTCTCTAAAACCTCACGTCGTGAGAGGTTACCAAGCGATTTAAATCTGCTTGTCACGAAAGTTTGGAAACATGCAAAGCCTGCTGTACTCGGTACAAGTACGCAACTTTGAACATCCTGCTGAATTTAGAACCCTTTTCGTCCACTCTGCAAGCTACAAACTGACCCTAATTCCTCATTGCGGCTGAGTCAACAAGCGGAGCAAACTATTAAAAAGTTTTCTGAAAATTAAGCCCACTTTAGAGCCTGCCAAAAAGTAGGTGTCAGTTTCAAGCGTTGCTACTAATTTAGGATGCATTATTCGTTGGAAGGGAGGAGCCTTTTTTTCTCATTGGAGGGAGCAATGAGTTTAAGAAGAGCGGCCCTAGGGGCTTCTCTGGCATCGATTTCTAGTAAGTCTTGCACCTCATTATTCCGCAATAGAGTTTGCATTAGCTAACAGCTGGGAAAGAGAGGCAGGGGAGGGCTCCAGACAAACGCACGTCAGCATCTGACTAATCCTCTTTTCTCAGTCGTCACCCCCCACAGTCTCCTCCTTCTTCTCCTCCAACACCAGCAGATGAATGATTTCTCTGGGTACCCAAGAAGAAGAAGAAGAAGAAGAAAAGTATCCGTCCCGCCCATTACCGACTGTCGCGTGCCAGGAGACTCCTCTTTCAAACATTCCCAAACGCATTTAGCAAAGAGATCTGGAGGAATGAGGACCACGTGCTTTCCATTTGTCCATTTCTCACGCCCCCCCCCTCCCCCCCCCCACCGACACCACCAGCTAAGCTCTCTCCCTCCGGAGAAGAACTGTTAAAAAAATTCGGACAGTCACGATCATATCTATAGCCAGATTAATGCAGAGCTGAAATGCTGGAATGAATAATTAACACTGGCACTACGTTTTGCCCCCAACAGTTACTTTTAGTGGTAAACTTTCAATGCGAGGTATTCAGTTATAATAGTTACAATATTTCATCGTAATAGTTACACTATTTCATCGTAATAGTTACACTATTTCATCGTAATAGTTACACTATTTCATCGTAATAGTTACACTATTTCATCGTAATAGTTACAATATTATCGTAAGTTATGGACGTGGCTGAGGCTAGGGTTGTTTGTTTGGATAGGTGTAAATGGCGTAGGTTAATTAATGGGTAAATAGGTAAATACGTCTGAGGATAAGGTGATGTCTGAGGTGGGCAGGGGTGGGGGGTGGGACAGGTTGTTTTTAGGTTCTTTCTCATGTGTTTTATTAGTTCATATGTTGGGTTAGCTTGCATCTCCCTTCATCGCTGACTACCCCTCATAGGGAAATGTCGTGATGCTGTTGTTGTTGTTGTTGTTGTTATCGTAATAGTTACAATATTATCGTAATAGTTACAATATTATCGTAATAGTTACAATATTATCGTAATACTTCCAATTTTATCATTTAGAACAGTTTAGTTATTTTATTAAGGCTATACGACAATAGTTATTAGTGATTTCATAGGGCTATAATAGTTATTAGTTATTTCCTTTGGCTACACTAGTTATTTATTTCATTATAATAGCTAGGCCTACTTGTATTTTTCTTTATAATAGTTACTGGTAAAATAACTTCAGTATAATAGTTATTATTTACTTGATTACAATACAGTTGAATCCGGATATAACAGCTTTGGTTATAACAGACTTTCGGTTATAGCAGACTCGAAAGGCTGGTCCCGCCTGACTTCCATATGGCCTGTGTATTTGTCTATAACAGACTGATATTCGCGGTCCTTTCATGTCTGTTATATCCGGATTCAACTGTAGTTACTCTGACATCAGTCATTCTAATTGTCATAGCTATCATTTTAATAACTATGTGTGGAAATTTCGTCTCACTGCTAGTTACTGCTAACTTAGCAGCAACTATCCCGAACACTGCTAAGTCAGCAGTAGAGTAGCTTACTAGCAGTGTGACGAAAATTCCACCCTATTTTTCTTTCTACTACTACTACTACTACTACTACTACTACTACTACTACTACTACTACTACTACTACTACTACTACTACTACTGTACTACAAGAAAAAGATAGGCACCCCGTAAGTCCCCAAACCTGTGGCTCCAAATATGGCGGCGTCCACGTGCGCGATTAGCATTACTTTTTTTTTGGGAGGCATGCGCATTCCTTGCGGCGGCGGCAAGAGTGCACCAATATAATAAATCAGCTGGTTATTTACGTATTAAGGAGGGGGTTTAATTTTTTTTTTGTTGCGCCTAAATTCTAGAGTCCAGATGTGGGTTAGATAAGATGGTAATATGTGAGCTAATTATTTCTCGTTAGCGGCAGGCGGAAATTAGACACACACACACCGCTATACGAACGACCCCTTATTTTAAAACCTTCCAGCGGCCCCTATAAGACAGGGTGAGTCAGGGAAAGAAAAGCTTTTTCGGATGGAAGTCATCACTGGTGCCCTTGCCATACGTCTCTTCGTAATGATGCCGAAATATGTGCCCCCGGCTTCAAAGGCATTTTTTCTCTCCGCCCCCCCCCCTCCTCTCTACTCCTCTCCCCACCCCCTACACCCCACCCTAGCCTAGGATTTAGTGCTGGAATAAAACATATTAGAATACCGGACCGACACCACAGACGCCGGCAGGGTCTCATATGGAATCCGGATTTAACGTATCCGGAAGAGGGTCAACGATCCACCATATGGGACGTTGAAGAAAAATGCGATCCTTCCAGACAGTTAACTGACAGATACCGTATTTATAGAAACAGTTCCTGTAACCGACCGTTACAATAACAATTGATCTTATTTTGAAACAGCTATTTATAATTGAGCAGTGAAATTACAGCTGCTCTTAACCGGCAAAATAGCAGCTATGTCTAATCGACTGTAAAAATAACTAATATTTCTGATTGCGGTTAAAATAACAGCTATTTGAACCCGCTATTTCTAATTGACCAGTGGAATAGCAGCTATTCTTAATCGGCAATATAGCAGCTATTTATAGTCGACTGTTACAATAACAGCTATTTCTGTTAAATAGTTAGCATAACAGCTATTCCAAACAGTTATTTAGAATTGACCGATGAAATAACAGTTATTCCAACCCGTTATTTAGAATTGGCCGATGAAATAACAGCTATTCTTAATCATTAAGAACAGCTATTTCAAATTGACTGCTAAAATAACTGCTATTTCTGATTGAGTGTTAAAATAACAGCTATTTGAATTCGCTATTTATAACTGGCCGTTAAAATAGCCGCTGTTTGATATGACTCGAGCGGTTATCGCCTGCACGTGCTGCACTTCCAGGTGGTCACCACTTGTGACCCCGCCTGTAATGACTCCGTGCAATCAGGTAAAGGTCGTGATGATGCACAATGGCGGTCGTGACTATGGTGCAGAGAAGGGGGCATCTCCGAATCGAATTACAGGCCAACAAACCCACTGGTCCGGAACAGGTCACAACTCGAAAAGCATGGCAGAGGACTATCCTCTCTTTAGTTGTTTTTTTTTTTTTGAAAGTTTTCCCCCCCTATAGGGAAGCAACCCTCCTGACAAATGGGGGTGAAGGCGCATTTTCATGAGGCCCAGAGTCATGACCAGGAAAGGCCTCCAGTCCCATTAAGTCCAATCGCTTATTTATTAGGACCCCATCGCTTATGGTTGGGTGGTGATGAGGGGAGAGTGTGATGCACTTTGGTCTTTTGTCAAGGCGACATCCGCGGTGGCAGACCCATCAACGCCCCCTTCTCTTTTTTTGCTATATGTCCAGCACCCACGGTGGGTGGTCCCGAACTCGAATATGTAAGAAGCAATCCATCTGGACAACGGTCGGTCGTGACTTCTGCCTTCCTGTTGTCAGATTGGATCTCAGCAGAAGACGTCGCGATTTTGGTCGCTGCCATTGCGAAATATGATGATGATCTCGACTGGGATGCAAATAGCCCTGTACACTAACAGCTACTTCCCATAACAACAGCAATATTGTCTGGGGCCGAAAATAGCGCCTTAAACTAGCAGCTAAACTGTTATTGTCAAACAACACTATAAAACAAGCAGATACTTCCGCCCAGCAGCGACATAGTATGGAGCTAAAAATAGTGCCTTAAACTAGCAGTTAAACTGCTATTGACAATAAGCAACACTTGAAAGTATCAGCGGCTTCTGAACACCACATAAATATCGTCTGAGGCCGAAAATAGCACCTTAAACAAGCTGCTAAACTACTATTAACAAAAAAACCATTAAAAGTAGCAGCTCCTTCCCAATATAACAGCTATCTCGTCTGGACTGAAAATATCGACTTTAATCTAGCAGCCAAACTGCTATCGACATATAGCACTTCAAACTAGCAGCTACTGTTCAAAACAGCGATCTCATCAGGGGCTGAAAATAGCCCTTTGTACGACCAGCTAAACAGCTATTGACAAACAGCACTTTAAATTAGCAGCTACTTTTCCTAAGATAACACGAATATCGTCTGGGGTCGAAAACAACAGCTTAAACTAGCCGTTACTTCCGAAGATAACAGCAATCACGTCTAGGGCTGAAAATAGTGTCTGAAACTAGCAGCTAAACTGCTATTGACAAGCACTTACGAGTAATGAACAACTCCAACCGAGATCTATGCATATTGTTCCGTTCTGGACAAACGTTTCTTCACTCAGGCCCGCTTCCCGTTGCAAGAAATCGAACGGATATTACTTTCAGGACCGAGACTCAAACCACCCTTCTTTCAATTTCCCCAGTAGAAAACTTTTTTTTCCTCTCCACGATCCAGACAATCTCAGCACTGCCCCTTCAGGGATCCGCAAGTCATCCTCAACAATTGGACCGAGGAAGAAAAAAAAGGGGGGGAGGATGTGGAGGAACCTTCTCTCTTCAAGATGGGTATATATGTATAGAGAATGGACTTCCGGTTCAATTCGGCCCAGTGGATATGATGCTAACATGCCCAGATAAGCCTCCATCACTTAATTCGATTAGGGAGATGGAACCAGTCTGATTTCGTTCCTATATATCGCGGACAGGAACAGGGGTTTCATGTTGCAAAAACTGGATCGGTATAACTTGACTGCTAAATGTCATTTGCATTTCAACTTGGTACGATCTGATAAGCATCAAGAAAAAAAAAATGTCATTTCCTGTACAGGGCAGTGCACTCGTCGCATCAGTTACAGGTTGTTCACGAGCGAGCACACTGCTCTAGGTGGCCTAATATAACTTTACAGAAATATCGACTAGACCACCTAATAGCAGAGGCTGTCAATCAAAACATGTGCTCCAAAGAGAAGGGGAACCGGAAGCTCAATGTGTACACATCCTCTTTAATATATTAACACCGTTGAATATTAAAACATCGATTGGTTCGGATCAAAAAATTATGCCGCGTCTGCCTGCCATCCAAATGCCAACAATCCCCAATTGAGCTATCCGCAAAATCTGGGTTAAACTCATCACATTCCAGTGCAGATAAAAGGTTTGTTTTGCGCTTAAGTGCGCCTGTTGATCCAACTGAAACACAAAAACTGCCAATCGCAACAATGGCCATTCCAAAAACCTACCATTGCTTTTCCAAAAATACAGGCAGGTCACATGATCAAAACCAACCAATCCTGCTCTTTATTCAATGGTTGAATAGAGCACGAGGTTCCNCCCCCCCCCCCCCTTCATTGTTTTTCCTGCACCTCCCCCAAAAAAGTGTTGATTGGAAATAAATTCTGGAGCCAAGGCAGCAAGATAACAGGCAGCAGCTGGCAGCCATTGAAATTCTGCAGAGATGCAGCCATTTCCACTCATTATTGCCCCAACTAAGGCCTGAAGAGATCCAACCTGCCTGATATCAAGAGATCGATAGTTTTTCGCTGGTGATTGATGTACACACAGCCAGCCTAGCTGTGACTCCCAAGTCTCATCAAAAGCACCCCACAGCTCACCAATTAAAACCCTGTCTTCAATCATAACGCCCCCAAAATATCGCTTCAACCACAGACTACGAGTATAGTGCATTGTTCATTGCAGAGTATTGTATTGAATTTCGATACATAGTGATATATAATGCGTAATTAGACATTTTATAACTATTATATAGTAAACAATAGCTCTTGTAATAAACAATAACTATTATAATGATTAATAAACGGTACAATAAAATAACTTATACCTAATGATGTTATAACGATATAATGTCATAATAAATAACTAGCAACAGGTACTATAACTAATACTAACTGGCATAATAAATTTGCTAATTATAGTCTGCCAGTTTTATGAGATAATAAAATTAGCAGCGGAGCCCGTTCTTCGCATTGCCAAATTATGATATTGTGCAGATTTGAATTTATGACAAGGTAACCACATCTGGACAAACAAACAAGCGTTGCCTTTTAAAATAATGAAGATTGGCGGTGTCATAAAATGAGTATGTAAATACACCATACAATATTTTGTTACAATGATACATACAGCACTCCATGTAACATATATGAGCGTCCCAATATGGGTGCTGCTTACATCTTCATCAGCTCCAGGCTGCAAACCGTGTCCAAACCAAATATGATCTTTGCGCTTCCCATTTTTGTCACTCATGCAGCCGCATACTAAGCTGACAAGAGCCCGCATCCATCAGGAGCCAACCTCTCATTTATAACGCCAACAGGGATCATTATTTATCCACGGCAGAAACCAACCACCTTGTTATCAAAAGCTTACGCATAGAGAAAGGAGGAACCCTGAGAGAGAAAGAAGAAGAAGAAGAAGAAGGGGGAAAAAAAAAAGTTTCGAAGAGAAGGGCTCCCTACTAGCTTCACGTCGTTACTTTGACGGCCATTTATCACTAAGACCGGCCCTTTCGTTTTCGGGCCAATTCCGGGTAAAATAAATGTTTACGCTGCAACGGGTCCGTTGGGGGTCCTTTTCAAGAAGTGGAGGATGTGAAACACGTGCATGTCCCACCAAAAAATATTGGGGGGGGGGG
>KZ538040.1:80371-94901 GCA_000934665.2 Catajapyx aquilonaris | reverse complement strand
GGGGGGGGGGGGGGGGGGGGGGGGGGAAGAAGAGAAAACAATGGATAACATGATAGGTGACTTGTCGGGGGGAGGCTGGATTGACGTTTGCCGATGTTAAGAAGATTCGCTTACGGTGTTTGCCTTGGACGTTGATTTTGCTGATTACTCACCGGAAGGTTTTTTGTTAGGACGCATGCGCATTGGGCAAAAAATTGCAATACATACGTTACTCGATATAGCTTCACTAATCACTGAGGTGGTAGAAATAGACAAATTAAAATATTATTTATGATACTAATAGGTACAGATATTCCAACAAGTAACTAATTAAAGAAAAGCAAATGAATAGTACCTCCTCCCACCCACCAGAGGCGCTGCCTCACCCTGCGCGCGTCGTGGCTCCTTCCCTTGCGCAGTCGCAGACGGATACCAATCGGAAGCCTTGATCAAACATCACAATGATTTTTAATAGTATAGATGCATTTAGTAAATAACACGAAAGTGAAGCAACCTTCTGTTGTTCAGGGCAAGGATGTCGTTTTTATATGGGCGGAAATTGCGCTTCTGAAACATTGGGCATTATCATGCCCACTTTCATATCAGTTACGTGATTTCCTTGTCAGATCAGGTTACGAGCTGAATAAATGGGCGCGTTCGAATCTATTATATCAAAGTTGGTAGCATTTTATATGCATCAGAAGGGACTAACCAGTTTCACCTAATTGCCATTCCTGGCGTCACGTAAAAAAAAAGCACAATCTTGGTCCGTGTAATTAGACACCCCAAAAGTCCCATTAAGCCAATCAATTGACAACGCCCTCCATCAATATTACCCATCCATTATTAGATCATCCTCTTTTGTAACCACCAAAAAAGGGGACCTTCCTTCTTTATGTTTCCCTGGATTTTTTTTAAAAAAAAAATCCTCCCCAACTTTGCCTAGAGCCACCATTAATTCTGGGAACAAATCAATGTAAGCCACTTTGTAAACAGAAACACGAACAGTCAGAAAATTCTACCAGACATGGGTAGGCTGCAGAAACAAGTTCATAACAATTTTTTTTTCCTCAAAAAAGAAGCAAAGTGTCGGCATTCTCTGATTCCTCGTTTTTTTTTTGTTAACAAGGATTATGCAAATGAAAACCGCTCGCTTTTCGGCTCATGCAAAGCGACGTTGCATACTAATACAGTCCCAGTTTTTTTTCGTTGAGTTGACCGCTTTCAGCTATTATAAATATGTAGGACAGAAGCCCGCGTCCATATTAATAATATTATTCTTTAAAACAAATCCCGCTCTCTTAAAAGGGCTCTCTAGTAAATGGATTTTTTTCTCCCCCGCTCCCAGTTTTTTTTGAAATTTAAATCAGGATGTAAGCCGCTACATTAGATTATTATTTCCATACGGCACATTCCCCGTGTCAAATGTGCGAGGTTGGTACAGGGTCCCCCGGATTTAATCCGGATGAATTTACAAGCTGGTGATGCTACAAGCCTGCCTCTGATGGGCTCTTGGTGAATTTATGAGCCTCGAAAAGGACACGTCGCTCGAGTCTGTTTCAACTATAAATCGGGTTTTCCGCCCCTGTGTGTAGTAGTATAGTATGGGGTGGTGCTGCTGCTGGGGTTGTGGGGCTTTCCACCCCAATTTTGCTCCGACTGCTGCATACATTCCCAGGCACCGGTGTAACTTGCGCCGGATTTATGCCAGGTTAAAAACAAGGCCGTATCTTCGGTAGGTGGTGACAGGAAGGTGGACGTAACCAGGCCGGCATTATAATACCTCATAGTGGTGGGCAATGGGGCAAGTTTCGCCTAGGCCACACTGGGAGCTTTGCCATATTGTTTAACCCAGTTTAAAATAACAGTTAAAATAACTATTCAAATAACAGTTAAATAACAGTTAAATAACTGTTTAAATAGCTGCTAAATAATTGTTAAAATAATTGTTAAAATAATTGTTAAAATAACTTAAACTATCAGTTAAATAGCAGCTAAAATAACTTAAAATAGCAGCTAAAATAACTTAAAATAGCAGCTAAAATAACTGTTAAAATAGCAATTAAAATAGAAATTAAGTAGCCGTTAAAATAACAGTTAATTGTTGAAATAATATAGTTAAAGTAGTAGTTAATGGTTGAAATAATATAGTTGAAGTAGTAGTTAATGGTTGAAATAATATAGTTAAAATAGTAGTTAATAGTTGAAATAATAGTTAAAACAGTAGTTAATAGTTGCTACAATAGTAGTTAAAACAGTAGTTAATAGTTGCTACAATAGTAGTTGAAATAGTAGTTAATAACGTTCATTCATTTCCTAACAAGTATAAGGCGGACAAAATTTACCCTAATCAAAAACATATCACTGACCAACCCTTTTACATGGAAATGTTGCGATAGGTAATGCATGTATCTCAATCTGTATCTGCGCCTGTCCAATGAGTGTCCGGGCGACACCCCCCAACTTTGCATGATGATGCCCTGTTTGTTTATTCTCATGACTTTGCCACGTCATCCTGCAACATTAGTACCTTCTTCCTCATACGAGTGTAGACACACCTGTCAAGAGTTTGGTCTCTGCCAACCCCAACAGTTGCTCCTGTTGATTACAAAGCGAAATTTCCGTCCCCACTCTATTCTTATTTAGGCCCCAGCAGCATCTCATAAGGTGAAATAGAACCCTCGGCAAATGAGTTGAAGATAATCTTCACCTCTGATTGCTGCTGATTAATGGCCTCCGCATCCTCCCAAAAAAAAAAAAAAGTAGGAATTTTCATAAAAGTGAGGCTTGCCAAAACAGGCGTGGTGGAGAATCCCGCCGAGAAACTTGGCCGTGGGGACGGTTTTTAGTTTTAATCAACTCAAAGGCACCCTCTCCATGATGGCCCGCCTCTAACTCAAGTTCACTGATGATGCCAACTTTTTAGACAGCCCCAACTTTTCCTTCCCCAGTTTTTTTTCTAGCACACGAGCTGCCGCTTTGGATTATGAGGATATCGATCATTTATCTCACCTGGCCCGCCTTAAAAAATTTGAGGAAAAAAATATTCAACATACGAATTCAGAGTGGAAATCCATGTTTTTTTTTCTCTCCCTATGGACCCAATGGACTTGTTATCCATCTCATCACAGAATCTCCGTAAAAACGGGCTTCAAAAAAAAAAGAGGTGCGGCTATACAAGCTATGTCGCAAGTAGCAATCATTGCGAACCTGAAAAGCCTTGCAAACAACCTGATTCGGCTCCCCTTTTTTTCCTCTCGAAAGATGGCGCTTTCCATGCACTTTTCCCCCCGCCCCTCTTCATTCCTTTTCAGCACCGATGTGAACAGAACGGCCCCGGTTGATATTGGAAAACTCTGCCAGTTTTTGGCGTGACCAGTGTGAGAAGAAGGGAATGAAGCCGTCAGGATATACCTTTCAAGCCATTGCACCTAATCAGGTTCGGTTCCTTCCAAAAATAAACTGCCAGTAAACACTTCTTGGCGGACTGAATACAACCAGCCAGTTCCTACCTATATTACAGTATGAACCATATCGCACAGCATATTAACTTAATATTAGCTAAGAAAGTAACTGATATATTAACCGATTAGGCTGATATATTGACTAATATATCAGCTACTGACTAATATATACCTAATAATTAACTGATATACAGGGTGGTCCAAGTTCAAGTGTCGTTTTATAACGGCGATTAATAGCAGTGATTTTGCGATGACGTAGCAGCGACGCGTAAAATGTCCCACTTCGGCGCATCTTCGGCGCGATCGAATTGGGAAATTTTACACGTCGCTGCTACGTCATCGTTAAGCGCTTCTATTAATCGCCGTTATAAAACGACACTTGAACTTGGACCACCCTGTATTGACTAATATATCAGCTACTGACTCATATTAACTAATACATTAACTTAATAATTACCTTGATAATATTTCTTAACTTTATTAACTTAATATTACGTCTAACGTGGTGAGATTGTGCCAGGTGGTGTGAGATTGTGCCAGCTCATTTTTGGACAACAGAGCTGCAGGTGTATAGCGAATTTAGGGTAAATCTTATAATGGAACTGTCCGCGGGGAGTCATCAGTAGTGTGAGCGGAGATGCGCCATCTATGTGAGAGATTTGGTACCACCGTCCATTTAAGAAAAAATGGTGGACGGGTCGCGTGTGCTGCGTCTTCCCCTAACCGGATGCCTTTCCCAATTTTAATTACGACCTCGTAAATTGTCCAGGCCCCCCCGTCAGAGGCGCAGGAATTCCCTCGAGCGACACCCGGCGGCGCATTTGGACGCGCTTTTAAGACCGGCGTAAATGTATCGCAAACTGTGGGGGGATATATAACCGGGAGCTCCACTCAACAGGCTGGGTGCACCTCGCTTCTTCCTCTCTCTCTCCCCCAATCAAAGGAAAAACTATTAATTCCCTTTTATGAGCTCTTTCCGGCTCCATCGTTGGGAGGCTACTTCCTCCCCCAAATTCCCCCGGCCGCCATCTTACCGCGTTTTGGAGCCAAGATTTAGAGCCGGGCGTTAAGGCGCTTCCTTTTGTTCCACTCGATGTGCTTAATCGGTTCCAACCCAGCTACTGCCTCATTATTATTAATAAAAGCCTTCGTCGGCTCAGGTATGCGCGCAGCACCCCTCCGCAGGGGATTTCCAAACAGGCACAACGAGTAATAAGTGATCACGCCAAAAAGCCGCTGTACATCAATCTAAAGCTACTGGTATAACTAGCTGCTAGATTTAGCCGCTACATCAATTTAGCGTTATTGCTAAACTAACTGCTAGATTTGGGGAGGTGTTGTGGCCGAGATGGTAACCTCTCGGCTTGCTGAAGGTTCGATGCCCGCCTGGGAGTTCCCTTTCGCCTGCGTCGGGAGGGCCTCTGACCTGCACCTTGGAGGTGTCTGGCAACTTAACCTCCTGGGGGACTGCACCCATTATTGAGACATTGCACCTGCACCCGTGTCCCCTCCCCGAAAATCCCTGTCCTTACCCTACGTCCTTGCGATCTTGCACCGGAAATTGAAGTTAATTCAGAAAAAATGAGCTAAATGGTGGTATTCCACCCCCGTGAAAGGGCCCACGGCCTACGGGGTTAACAGCAAAAAAAAACTGCTAGATTCAGCTGCTATACACAGGGTGTTCCAAGATCGAGGGTCACTTTTGTTATTGCCCGAAGTAGTTATTTTTTTGTAGCTTGTTGTGTTCCTAATCAATTGCCCCCATTACTCCCAGCATGCAGAAGGTGGTCGAATATAGCAGTTGCTATAGAATAAGACCAATATAGGGCAACTGATATTTTTTACATTAGCCGTTTTTATAGCGTTAGCTGATGCACGTATAAGGCTATAATTTCAACCCTATATATGCAGTGCATACTGATCTTCTTGCAGGTTCATGATCGAACCCAGGACCATTTGCTGGGTGAGTGCCAACATGTTATTCTGTTATCAGGCGCGTATAATTGAGATAATGGCTATATATAATTTTTTCGGGGGGTTGTGTGTCCTGGTGGGGGTGGGTTGGAGGGCCATAAATATGGCTGTGGGGGTTGGATTGCAGTTTGAAAAGTTGCCAATGAGGGTTTGCAGCTGCGGGTAAATGAACCGCGCCACAATTGAATCTGCGTAGATATGCGGTATATCACCCGACTAATTAACAGTGGCAAGTGAGGACCCTGACACTCNCCCCCCCGAATAAAAAATGGCCAGCCGCATCGTGATGACAACCACGAGAGTACTCTAAAAGTTAACAATGTTGCAGCAGAAGAAGAGTTGAGGCCACCCACAACAGAAAAAAATAAAGCTTTTCCAACAAAAGTCTCGGCACGCTCCCATCAACAATCCACCAATTAAAGCATCATCTGGCATACCCCCCTCTGAGGGGTGTGTTTACTACCCCCAACCGAGAGTTGACGGACGGTTAGGGTCTACAAAATGACCCAGGTCGAGAGGGGGGCCGAATGTAAAAAATCGTAAAAAAAAATTTGGGGAGCGGTTAACTCCTAGAGAAGTTAATAAAGATGACAAAGATATTTTTTTTACAAAAACGAAATAATGAGAGATACGACCATTGTGCAGGTTAAGCTGGCAAATAACAGAAAGATTTTCCTCTTTCTGTGAGGATCACTCTGTATAGGAGCTCCGAATTTGTCCCCACCGTTGCTAATGACTGTCGCCCATCTGGGCTTTTGCCAGCTTGTTAGCTGCCGGTGGCTGCCACAGCAACTCTAGCCAAGAACCGGAGGAAGGAAAAGAGTGAGGGCTGACAATTTTTTAAGGGTGGTAGTATATAAGATGGGGGGGTTGCTGGAAGAGAGAGAGAGAAGAGAGGAAATGAGCCCGGCCTGCCAGATAAAGGAGCCTTTTGTACCAAGAGAAGGCTTCCAGTTCTACATTCTGTGCGAGAGGAGGCTTGCTTTTATACTTCTTTTTTAACGAACTGGTTGTGCCCAATAAGGAGAGACACTACTATTTGGTGCAGGGTCTATACAATATGTTTCGAGATAGAAAAAATCAGGCTTAGTTTATTCCCCTAGAGGCCGAGAGTAAATGAAAGGCTCCTCCGTATGACCACCTTCAGTTGAAGTTCCTCCGTATGACCACCTTCATATGTTCGATCAAATGAAGGTGGTCATACGGAGGAAACTCCACTGGCGGTTAACCCTCGAGCCCTTCCATTGTAATCAATATTAAACACTCCTCAGCATAATATAAGGCGAATGCGAATGGAGATCTAAACCATATAAACCTCCATAAACATTCTAAATGGAGGGGGTCAATTCCAAATGTGGTGAAAACAGAGCCCGACCCAATCATAATGCATCCGGAACAGTCTCCATTGTTCCAGGAAAGATGGTCAATAAAACCGACGATCCCGAACAAACATGGAAGCGGCGGGAGAATTCCCTAAAAAATAAACACGATTTATGTGACAGCGACCAACGTACACAAATAGGATGACAAAGTTCTTCCAGTTGTAGGCCACTCCATTTAATCCCCTAATAAGAAACGACATTTTCTACTATGTTTTGATCAAACTCCGGTTGACTGGTTTTAACAAGAGTGACATTTTTTTTGAAGTATTCAATAACATATGACCAGTTTCAAAAACTTGGCGTGGCATAAAAAGTCTGTCCGGACACATGTGTCAAATGCAAGTGCCCCGATAATTTAGAGCCAATAATTATTATTTTTTGAACATTGCATAGACCTGCCAGTAGCAGCGATTACATTTAGCTAATATGACATTTTTTATTATTGCGAGGGTTATTTTTTGTGTGTGTGCGAGTATATTGATCTAACTCAGCAGTGTTCATTAACTAGTCTTCAACAAAGGGGGAAAAAATAGTGGGGGCTGATGACTGTTGGGAGGGGGAAACAAAAGACACGCAATATATAAGACTGAGACAGTCCTCTGTGAAGAAAAAAAGTGTCACATGATTCATGGCTTGTCATCGCACCAGTGGGCAGCACCATGCTTCACCGAGCAGTTTCCGAACTCGCCTTACGACAAATTACTGCCATGTGAAAGGTGTAATGTTTCCACCTCTTTAAGCATGTAATACAGAGTGGTGCACCCGCAGATCAAGAAGGAAGTTTTGGGGAGAGGGGGTGGGGTGGGGGGACAATATTGATTGTTCAACCTGGCAACCCAGTCATTAGCAGAATTGTGGATTCTTCCGAAACTGGTTGCTATAGTGGACAATCCGTAATCTATAATATGAAAATTCTTTGTATGACCTGAGTGGCCCGCCGTATATTGTTTGCACGACGCTTCCGATTGGCCCCCGTTCTGCCCCTGCGCAATGGGGGAAAGACAGCGCCTCTGGTGGGTGGGAAGGCGAACTAGTAGTGTTATACCATTAAAAGGGGTTGACTTATTGATTGAGATTTATTGATTATATTTGATAGGTACTGTCCCATCTCCAAGTCGGGACATATGAGCACTGACCCATCTACAAGACGGGAAAGAACGCTTTCATACTTAAAATATCAATTTTTGAATAAAAATTGAAGAAAATTTCGGATTGCTCACCCCAGCAACCTGCTACAGGTAGAGTGCCTTTAAAACCTGTTGTTAGGGCAAACAACCCCTTGAAGCAGGGGAAGGAAATGGGCTCAAAATTTGAGCCGCGATCGATAGCAATACTTGTGTTGTCCATGGCTTAAAGGTAAATAAAATGGCCGTCACGACCGTCAATAAAATCCGGTTCTATCCTCCCCCCCTGAAGCCTGTAGCAGTCGATCGTAACATGGAACCTTTTGACCACGGGTAGGAATCGAGGTCCGTTCGTGCCTCGCCAGCCAGATACACCTCATTGGTGATGCCGCCTGGATCATTTCCAGCCGAAATTTTAGACCGCCGGGGGAAAAACCCCCACTACCCCCCCCCCCCCCCTGCCGTCATTTCCATTTAAAACCGCCCCTCACTTTCTGGCTCGTATCCACGCGGTCCAAATTATTCTCCGGGCAGATTTATCAGGTACGGCAGCCAGCGAGTAGGGGCCAACATGCATCGACGTCCCAACGGGAATCGAACCCTCGACAGGAATCCAAATCGGGGGGGCTTGCATCGGGGGTTATTTTTGGCAGCCGTCACATTTCGATGGGGACCATTTTTTGCGAGGACAAAAAAATATTAATACATGTGACCCCACGATTCTCTGGTATACCTGATGGGATGGGTCTGTCCAAGCCCCCGAAAAAGCCACAGGGCTTGCAGATAAAATAATATGGACTAATTCACTAATAAATAAAACCCTGTATACTGTATATTAAAGTAAATTATATGTAACAAAATGATATATCAAATGTAGCACGTAAAAATTAAATTTAGGATAATATATAAATTAATAAAATTTTATTAACAAGTCAAAATGAAAAATAGGTAAATGGGTATTAATGTACTTTACTCGTTTGGCTATTTTTAATTTTACATATTAATAAAATTTTATTAATTTATATACATGGTGTTCCAACTTTTTTGTCCGAACAGTTATCGGATAATTGCACGTAGCTGCTACTCTGTAAGCAGTGACTTTCAAACGGTGATTTGTAGGAGGAACGGGGAATATTCCCTGCGAATCGTAGGTTGAAGTAGGTTGAGGGTCAAGCCTGGAAAAAAGAGGGTCACACATGCCATGGGACGTGTGACCCTCTTTGTCCCCATTCCCCATTGCTACGACAAATCACCGGTTGCAAGTCACTCCTTACAAAGTAGCAGCTACGGTCAATTTTCCGATAACTGTTCGGACAAAAAAGTTGAAACACCCTGTATTATTATCTTAAACTTAATTCATATTACTACATTTGATACTGTATCAATATGCTATTATATTACAAAATAAATATGTAAATTTTATAACACGGTACCGTATGAAATAAATTATGTGAATAAATAAAATAAAATAATTTGCAAAAACTTTTGTTGTCCCTTCTGGGTTCCTGTCCTTTAGGTGGGAGAAGACCATATAAATACTGGCAATTAAAATAAAATGTTTCACATTTTGTACATCATGCCTTAATATGTAATATTAAATAAACATGAGTAGCACGAATAATAAGCAGTTGATTGTACTCGTCCAAGGTCCGATCTTGACGCGATAAACAAGATTCGTTGGGATGTCAGTACAGTGTGTGCCATGTAGTATCATACGCATATTGATTTTGCCGTCACTTTTCGAGGCGTGATATTCCCGCCCGCCGCTCATTGTTATCAACCCGGGGGAAGCCCAGGAAACAATGCCCTTGCTGATAGGCTCTGTTTTGTNTTTTTTCCCCCCCCCCCCCCCCCCCAAGGTTTTCTTTTTCTTCCATCCAACCTACACAGCCCCTGGAATCGAACTCTGCATTGCAGACACCCACTTTTTCTTCTACCGCCCCTGGAAGGGACCCAGGCAGACACCGGAAATGACATCCGCCATTGTTGCCAACGATGGACTCGCCTGATACGTTGGCACAACTTGCCCTCATTTTAACAGCAAAAACTGGGTGCTGACACACACGTCGATCCCTCGTTTTTAAAACCTGGGTTCTAAAAACATTAATTTTCAACCCGGTTTCCTCTCTCTGTCTCTCTAAAAAAAAAATTATAGTCCAACAAGAAGTCAGTTAAAACCGCTCGTTTACATATCAAAATTACGGTCATAAATTCGGGTGAGGTTTGCGACCGGGGGCCACCGAAGAAAAGAGCTGGTCACAAGCCCGATGCGCCATTAACCTATCATGGGGATTGCTTAATGCCCTGAGTTGATGACCGTTCGCAGCTTTTCCTTCCATCCATCACACTGGGTTGGAAAATCCAAGGAAAAAGAAGAAGGTAGTTTGGAACCGGCCTGAACCGGGCAGAAAACGGTTGATTTACTTGACATTAACGCCGTCGTTAAATGGAAGAACCACCGTTGGAAAAGGAAGGTTTAACCTCCCTTTCAGAGAAGAAGAAGAAAAAAAAAATGTCAGGGAAATTACAGGCGCTTAAAGTTGAAAACCGACAATTAGGAAGTGGTGAGTTGGGGGTCTTATTTGCATTGCCAAAATGTGTCTTTATTTCCAGAGAAATTACGAGGAGGTTTTTAAAAAGACGTTTTGAATTGCGAACCGGACATTTGTTGCGGTTCGTGTCGTTTGTAAAACATGTATCCAGCTGTACTTTTGCAAAAATCCTTGCACAAAACTGCGATTAGTTTTCCCAAAAACACGAACAATAGAATTGGCTTGAATATGTGTCGATCTAGTTGTTTGTCCGCGGTCAGTCATCGGCTATGTGCATGTAGTATCACTTTCCCCCCAAAGTGGCAGTAGCATGGAGAGAGGGACCATGCGCCATATCTGTGAGGGCTGTGGTACTACGTGGACAGTCAGGGTGGGAGCAATGTTGCCAAGTTTTGGCAAGGCGTCCCTAATAAAATGTGGCAACAACGCAACACACAAAGCTCATAAACAAGTAGCTGCTACTCTGTAACTGCAACTGATTTCGAAATAATTAACGTAATATTTTCACTAAAAAGTAAGTAAGTTACGCTTTATGAGGTTTCTTCCCAAACAGTCAACTTTTCCAAGGAAAGTTCATCAGTAACAGTATGTATTTAAAATAACAGCAGCGGTTTTGAAAAGAACTGTTATTAAAAGAAGGCAGTCAAGTGTATCAGCTATGCGTGTTTGCGACGTTGCCAATCTTTCATTTGATCGTGCAGAAAAAGGTTTTACTTACAGGCGACGTCGACTGTGGCTGACCTGCTCTTGACCTGACCTCGACTGGACCACGCGATGCACTCGCACTTGAACTTGTCCTTTCCGAAGTACTCCTCCACGTCGTTCCTGGTCACGTCGACCTTGCCCTCGACCTGTCGTATCCCAGACATGGGATCGACAAAGTCCTGCTGTGACATATGCTTCGACCTGACATGGTCACCGTTGCACTTGAAGTAAACCTGCAGTGCATGTGCCGCTCTGCAGGTCAATGTCGCTGGCTTGTTCTTGATCACGTAAGCGTCCACGGGGTCATCCAGGAACACCGGTATGGCACTGTGGTCGGGGTCACCGGTCGGCAAAAGAGGGTCAAGCAAGTAGCCCTCGCCTGAAAATAAAAATGGGGGGGGGGGGGAATATTATGAAGAAACGAAATTTAGGTAAAACACACTTAAATCATATGTAGGTCTACATATCATAATAAAACGATGCTGGTAGTTCAAAACATCCGATAAAGTTTAAAAATCGAATTTATTGGATCGTTTGCAATAGATGTCAGCACAAGCCAGCCTGCCACCTGTCGGCCACAAACTCAACCGCTAAGTAATGGCTGCCTGCTCGTTACGCCGAGCAAACCCCTCCACAAGTACTTGCTCGCATCTGGCGTCTGTCATCCTTGACCCGGCTTCATAACGGGCCTGGGTTGATGACACACACTGGACAGTTTTCCCAGAAGAATAAACAAGGAGCTCATTTTATTTTCACGCCACAAAAAGAAAGTAAGTGGGGCGTACCACTAGTCAACGCCATGTCATCATAGCTATCAAAAACCCAAATGTGTCCTGTATACACTCCTTACGTCTGTCATCCCCAGTTTTTTTTCCTCTCTCTTAAAAATAGGGGAGCGGCTCTTCCGGCAGTGTATAACCAATTAGAATCAGTATCTACTTTTTTATTTGAAAAAAAAAGAGTGTATGTGCTTCTCCTCCATTGTGAATCGCTGATGGGATGTCCACCGGTTAAGTCGGCGGTAAGTTTGTAATGCGATTTGCTCCCATTGTGTGAAAGACCGGTTCGGTTAACGAGCTTCCACTGGCCCACCCCAATTAATTCAAAGTGGGCGGCCACAAAATCCAGTCTGATTATAGATTCGAAAAGGGGGGGCTAGAACTGTACAGTACCCCGCCTCCTCTTACAATTCCACATATCGATCTTCACATATATAGTAACAGCTCCCCACCTTTTGCTATTGACCAACCCCTTTGCCGAAAATTGGAACCTTGGTAGGAATATCAATCCATGCGACAACCGGGCCTAACTTATACCAGTGGATCCAATTTCCGGATCAGAGCACGTATGCAGACTATTGGGAGCCCGCTTCCCATTTTATCCGAATCAATCGGAGGGGTGCGGTTCGATGCCAGCACGCCCACGTAATTATGATGAAAAGTCCTTAAATTTCAGGTTAGGAAATCGGGTCATAACTATGGAAGATGAAAAACGGCGAAATGGGCTGGAAAGGATTGGACCAAAAATGGCGACCTCCTCGGGAGGCGAGCCAACCCTGAACATTTATATTGGAAATATCGACAACAGTGTGATGACTTTAAACGGAAAATGGGCTTGAATGATTGGACTAAAAATGGCTGCCTCCTCCTGGAGCGGCGTGCCAACACTATAAAACATTTGTATTGGAAATATCGGCAACAGTGTGCTGACTTTATGACCTAATGTTAATAAATTACCCACAAGGTACTTTATGCACCTTTTGATTTCTAAAGTTGGACTAAAAATGGCGACCTCCTCGGGAGGTGGGCCAACCCTGAACATTTATATTGGAAATATCGACAACAGTGTGCTGACTTTAAACGGGAAATGGGCTTGAATGATTGGACCAAAAATGGCGGCCTCCTGGAGCTAAACAAAACATTTGTATTGGAAATATCGGCAACAGTGTGCTGACTTTATGACTTAATGTTAATAAATTTGCTACGTCACTTTTGGCGCAGTTTGACGCCAAAAGTTGAACCAAAAATGGCGGCCTCCTGTATGCGCGGACTGACCATGAACATTTGCTTTGTAAATATCAACAAAATGTGCTGACTTCATGATCTAATTAACTACAAGTTACTTTTCGGTGCATTTAGATACCAATATTGGCCGCTATTTCCAGTACAAATGTTCAGAGTCGGCTCATCCTCTAGGAGGCCGCCATTTTTGGTCCACGCGACCCATTTTCCGCTTCCACGGTTATGACCTGATTTTCTAACCCTAAAATTATTTATTATCCGGAAAAGAGTTCCTGGAAATAGACTCTACACAGTGCAGAGACGGTATGCAGTGAGTAATCGCGTCCGTGTTCACATCCGAAACATAAAAATGCAGTAAAGCAATTAAGTGCCGTCAAGGAATCCGCAACAGCTGCAGCTTCTTGCAGACAAACCCGCACACGAAGAGCCGAACAACAAAATAACAAGGGCAAACGTCCCCCCTTCTACTTCTCCTTTCACAAACTTCCACTTTTAGAGTCACTTCCACATGCGCTTGAATTATGTTACAGGAAATCTTCCCTACCCTCTGTAAAAATACACCGTGTAAAATGGGCGCCTTATACTGTTTGACTTTGTGATGTCACCCAAGCTTACCGCTTCTGACAAGTGAAGCCGGTTCCGAATAGAAAAAACCAGGTGCTAAAGTCAAGGAGTTAAGTCGATCTGACGGGAGACGGATCGATCTGATCGCGAGTTTTTTTAGCTTCTTTTTTCCCCCAAAGCTATTGAAAGTTAATCAGGCTAGATCGGTCTCCCTTTTTTTTGTCCTTAGAATTATTCTGATCAAGTCTGACCATGTTACAGCTATATAGAGTGGGGGATCCCACAATGTCCCTTCATTATTCCCCCCATTCCCATTCACTTAGTTGTAATTGATGAGTCAATGCCGAGCCCAGATTGGATTAACTCAAAACCCAAGTGTAGGGATTACTTTCTCACTTTGCTGGCTAAACAAGTCATATTTGGGAAAGAGGTCTTCCCCCATCACTCGTTCCCGTAGATGGCTTTCAAATCGCATTACAAGTTGCGTCCATTTTGGAAGTTGTGTGTAGGACCTTTGCTTCTCTCAAATCACTCTCTTCAAGCATTACAACAAGAAAGTACCGGGAAATATTTAAGGTATTTGTATTGTAATTTTTACGTAACTAGGGATCTACATATACGTAAGTCAGGATCTACGTATACGTAAGTCGAGTCTACGTAAGTCGAATCTGCCTGCACCATCGAAATTTTCGAATCCAATCGCAACAAAAGGCCAGTAAAATGACTATTCAGAACAAAGAAAACCATTTTCGATGAAATCTCCCC